>MU843508.1:0-182483 GCA_030867255.1 Colletotrichum somersetense | reverse complement strand
GTTGTTTGCCGGCGGTACATGTGTATTGGCCGTCTCACATACGAAGCGTGGTTTATCGGGTCTTGAGAGGATCCCCGGACCAGCCGGAGAACATCAACCTTGGCCGCTCGATAGCGGGGGGAAGTGATACGGCTGCTGGGCTCTGCTGTGTGGCCAGCTCCCCCCGCCAGCCAAATGTCGTACGTCAAGAGCACTCGTTCTGGAAGGATGCTCGTGGAGGTATTGAAGTGTCGAGGCATGTTATGATACTGAAGCATGCTCACCGATCACGTCACAAACAGTCGAGGTTTCGCCTGTGATATAGCCAGTCTCTAGTATCAATCGTTCCAGGGCGCAAAGACGGCCAAGGCTTCTTCATTGTGACTGGGACTACTGTCCGGCAAGGTTGACGGAGATATTAACGTAGTATCGTAGACAAATATTTTGCAAAGGACTACGAGGTCGCGTGTATGTAAACGACGTGGTAAAGCATCCGCATGTTGCCGTAAGAGACAGATAGGCCGTAGATACAACACACCAGTAACAATCGACAGAGACATCGCAGCAAAGATGCAGGAAAGCAACCATTATATCATGCAGGCATTAGAGCCAAATGCCACCAGCGCCGTGCAATGAGCCGATTTGAGCGGTTTCCCATTACGCCAAATTATGCCACGACGAGCACAAGCATCAAAAGAAAGCCATTGTCGACACGGCCGGCCTACTCTGCGCCAATGAGGCTTTTGGGCAAGAAGGCCCAGACCGTGCCTACAACAGACAGGATCGTCGAGATTGTCATCAAGACGTAGCAAAGGAGCTTCTCCCGGGGACTGATCTCCTTACTGAAGAGCTTTACGTAAAACGCAAGAGGCAAGCTGCGGGAAAGAGGTTAGTCGGCTCGTCAAAAAGGGTCCAAGTTGGATGGACTTCACTTACAGCACGCAAATGGTGAAGCATAGTGCACTGCCCATAAACGCCATGATGCTGTCGAACGCCGGGAACAGGATGGAGATGATGAGGAAGACAAATACGGTCACAACCCTGATGGCGACCTTCATGATGCCCCTGAAGGTGGCAGAGCGGCCGACCATGGCTGAACTGTCGGCAACAGCCTGCTGGTGAATGCCGGTCAGCACCTCCAGGGTCGCAACAATCGGCCGGGCGTTGAGCGGGATCTTGGTCAGAGGAATGATGGCGATAAAGACACATAACAGAAAGTTGAGCGCGCGCGGGTAACCGCTCGTCTGAAGTATGTTGGCCGTGATCTCGTCCAAGACGTTGTCGCCATACATGAGGAGGCCCACAACTGCCGTGAAGGCGTCGAGGAGGTACTGTATCGCGGTTAGCATTCCGTGTAATGAGGCAACACCGCTGTATGCCAACTCACCACGGACGTAAAGACCGTCTTAACGGCCCGAGGATACTTGTGAGGGTGGCGCATGTCCCTGTAGATCTGCACGAGCCGAGTCAGTATAGGCACATATACATAAGTATATATATGCAGCATGACTCCGTCGTAGAGGGGGGCGAGTAAGTACTCACGTTGGGGAATACACTGTGGCCACCCCAGGGGCTCATGAGCAAGCCGAAGCTCAACGGCAATGTGCCCCAGTTTGCCGGAAACAAGTACGTCGTGGCCGGCTCGAGAAGGGAGCCAGGTGTTGTTGGCTTGATCAGACCGTCGATCACCAAAATTGCCACAACTAGCCCGGTACGTCAGCCAGGACCCTTTCAACAGGAAGACGGGAAGAAACAGAACTCACTGCTAAAGCAACACACGATGCCAATGACGCTGGTGAAACTCAACAGCCGGAGGGGGAGGAAGTTCAGGGGAACCATGATCACGGAGCAAATTAGCTTCCAGGTGTTGACGCTCAAGAAACCCGGGAAGAGCAGGGTCAGAGAGTCGGCAAACAAGACGATGAGGGCAACGCAAGCGGCAAGCAGCTCAAGGGTGAAGAGAATGCTGGTGGCAATACGCGCGTTGCGGCCGTACGAGATGTAGGCCAGGTCGGAGAAGGTAATCAAGCTTGCGTCAAGATCCATGCACTTGGCCAAGAGCTTGGCCGTGTAGGCAGTCACGGCTGCGGAAGCGGCCAGGATGACCATGCCGCAGATCCAACCAGCATACTTGATTCCCATGGGCAAACTCAAGAGACCGACACCGATAAGAACGCTGCGTTACAAGTCAGCATTTAACTGCCTTTGATGAGATTTGCAGGGATGGGGCACGACCGACTTGATCGAGTTGAAGATGGTTTGGGGAAGCGTGGACTGTCCCTCCACAGTCAAGATGATCTTCCCGTCCTGCTCAACCTCCTTCACGAGAATGGGCATGCTCTCTCCATCTGGAAGGTTGCCGCCTGATTCTTGCTGTTGGCGCCACATCTCGCCGGCATGCGCCATTGATGGCGGGTCAACGTCGTCTATCGTGCCATACGTCCTGTACGAGCTGTAGCTGCCAACCAGCGGCGGCGTCGCCAGATGGGGTGGAACCGCAAAGATGGACTGAGAAGGCCGGCGACCGCTGCCAAAGCTTGAGCCGTAGATGGCGCCCGACATTTCCGCCTCGACGGCTTTGCGCTCCCTGTCGCGGAAGTCATTCTGGGCCGAGCCGTCGTCCGCAACCGAACTGGAAGAACCATTATGATGTGAGGTACTGGGACCCGTCTCCGGCGTGGCCTCGAGGTGCTGTCTGAGAAGCGAGGTTCTCGGGTGCGAGCCTGACTCGATATGGCTTCGGGAGTAGTCGAGGGCTTCGTTCGATCCTGAAGCGATGGGGACCTGGTCGGGTGCGAAAACGAAGGATGGTCGTTGGGGAATAACCTCGGCAAAGCCTGCAGCACGCGCCCAACTGCGAGTGAAAGAGCGAATACTGTTGACGCCGCCAATGTCTGTGATAGCAGCAAGATTTCGTGTTACTGAAGACCTAGAGGAGGAGGGGTATAGGTTAGCGGTGGGGGAGGAGGATAGCATAGTAGCAACGACGAAAGCGACATGCAAAGCCATGAGGGTACTGCAAAGTTTTTGTTCAAAAAACCAACCTTCTGCGAAGCCCACGAGAATTGCCTCCGTAGCCTCCCTCATCGTCATCTCCAAGGAGCGACTGGTCCTCGGCGACAGCGTTGGAGTCAATACTCACGGAGCGCTGGGGGGATGCGCCCCGTTCGTACTCGTCCCAAGTGGACGGGTTTCTCGAGGCCATGGGGGGAGCAGATTCGTGAGTTAGCAGACTTTGGCGGTAAGAAATCGAGAAAACAGTTGCCAGGGCGAGGGTGCAATAGCAAAGAGGAGCGCGACAATGGAGAAGGGGTAAGGAGGCAGATTCCAAGGTGGTCGCGCGACTGGCTTTTTTCCCACGCTTGGGCGCGCGGGCGATTGGACGTGTATATACCTGGTAGCAGTATGGCACGAGACACACAGGCTACATGCGGCGCCCAAAAGGCCGTGTAGAGATAGGTCGCAAATCTACCCTTTGGCACCCCTAACAGAAGCGGCCCAAGTGGGGATGTTGCGGGAGATGAGTTGATGCTAGTGCAGTGGATTGTGGGAAGTCCAGGTTGTCGCAAGTAGCCTCTGGCGAGGTTCCAACTGGGTTATTTTTTTTTCTGCTCCACGTTAGGGTGGGGATGGAGGACGGAACTATAGAGATAACAGCAGTTGAGGTTACGTCGCAGTGTGAGGAGAGAGAGAGAGAGAAGACATTAAATAAAAATACGATAAAAAAAGAAAAAAGGAGGAGCTAGATGTTGAAATCCATCGACCTCCTTTGGTTGTTAGTTGCTGGTCAGAAGCGCCCGTGGGTCAGAGGCGGAAGGGAAGACGAGAGAAAAAGGTGGAAAGATGTACACACACACACACACACACACACACACACACACACACACAGTAGGACCGGAAGTGAGGGGGATGATGAAGAGGAGGAGAAGAAGCAGTGTTGAGAGACTCGAGAACCAAGGAAACCTGCCACTCGGATCAGGAAAACCTCCCCTCAGCCAACCCAATCCCAGTCAATGCTTCACCCAGCTTTCCGAGAGGTCGACCCTACATAGGAAAGGATCAAAGGAAGCCACAGATCAGAGCCAAAGGGGTAGGAAAGGGGATAGATCTTATTTGGGGGGCTGGCTGGCATCGCACTCCTAGGTAGGGGATCTCGAACAAGGTTAGGCCGTTTATGGGCATCTTCTAGTCATTCAACTCTCATGGTCCAAGGTTGCCATTGTCGGCGGCACCGTACCGGCGCATGGAGGACCCGTGGATGCGTCGATAGGTATCTGGAGACTGGTCTGCATGACGGAGGTCCAACAAGTCTAATCTCGGGTTAAAGTACGCAAGAGCCTCGGCCGGGTAACAAAGCCGGCAGGCAGGCAGGCAGGACGTGGGTATTCGTAGTAGATGGATGGGCCAAAGAGGAAAACAAGTCAGCTGGATATCAGGCCTTGGTTTCCATGACGCCGTCTGCATCGTCAAAAGTTGGCGGGCTTATCGCGCTCGCGTCTATGGTTGGACAATGGGCGACCGGCTTAAACCTGCAATATCTGCAGCCTGCAGGTTACCTAAGTAAGTACCTTGGGTACCTAGGTTGGAGGGCCTCGCAGCGGCCAGAACTTGTCCAACCCCGGTTCCGCCCCTCCACCTTCCCACCCCACCCCACCGTGGCCCCCTCTTCCCGTCCTTGCCTCTCTGTCTTGTCTCTGCGTTTCCTTGCTCTCTTCGCGCGCGTCTGCCAAACTGTGCCTCCCAATCGCCAAGTGCTCACATTCCCTGAGGTATCAGACCTGCAGCTTCAGATAGTGCACGATGTACATTACTTACCGCAGTCGCCGTAAGGTACCAAAGTGGGGTGGGAGAGGGAAAAAAGCAAGCAGCTCCGTCGACTTTGTTTCCCTACCATCCGCCTGTATACGGATACATACGTACCTAGTAGTTTCCTTCCAATGCAGATGCGATGTTTGGGGGGGGGGGGGGGGGCTTGTTAGGTTTTAGTTTTGCTCAGGAACCCCGGTTAGAGTCTATATCATGGTGGTACGCAGATAACCGCAGGATAACACCTGCGGGCTCTTCCCCGTACCGTCGCTATTCACCGCTACTTGCATACCTACCTAATTCCTCCATGTACCTACCTACCTACCTACGAATACCATACCATACAATACCTCAGTATAGTCCCGCATGACATGTCATCCAATGCCCCGCGATGAGACAGGTTCATGCATGGAGGTCAGATGCGAGAAGAGGCTATTATGTACTATTACAACCATAGGAACGGGGACGAATAGGTAGCGACACGACACGTCGGTCTGCATCAGCGAAAAAGGGGTCTGCTATCCATCGTCCTCGCCTCCTGTCTGTCAGCTGAGCTGCCAGAGGCGCAGTCGGTGAGGGAGGGATTCTTTCCAATTCTTCAACCCCTCTCGGGGCCGGTCTTGATAAACTCAAAACCCCCATCTACCCCGGATGCTCGAGCCTCATGCTCACATGACGTGCTCGTGATGCCCATCGCAGTCCCCTCATCTCATCTGGCACCGTGGCCGCACCTCTCTCTTAGTCGAGACTATCTATGGATAAGTAGGTAGGCAAATGTCGCGATCGAACCCATGGCCCCCCCGGATCGCCCAAGACCATTTCTCATTCCCACCTCGAGCCGACTCCCGCACAGACGTGGGTGGCTGTCTCTTTGTTCCCGCGCCCCTTCCAAAAACCGCCGGTTATCTTCTTCTTCATCTTCTTCCTCTTCTCCCCGACATCGTCGTCTCTGTCCTGAGTGGCTGGTTGGTAATAGCGACGTCGGGCTTGGTTTCGTTTGGTCTCATGGCGGGTACCAGCTTGTCCCATGCAGGATCCCATGCGGCTCACCCAGACAAAAAAAGCCAACGACTTCCTTCTCCGCGCCCGCAGATACCTTGGTCCGAGAGACGGGACCCCCCCCCAAATCCCCAATACTGCTTTGCCTAGGTAGCTACGTTACCGAGCTAGTCTAAACTCTCACCGATCCGAACCCAGCCCAACGTCTGGTCCGTCAAAGTCTGCTTTGATACCGGTTCGTACCTACGTACGTGCACAACTCAAAAAAGGCAACAAGGCGGAAGGGCACGCCCCCCCCCCCCCCACTATGACAAGGAAAACAAAATAAAAATAAGTCAAGGTACGGTACAGGCGCCCATTTCCCATCATCGGCGGCTTACTTCGCCAGCCAGCAACCAACTAAAAAAATAAAATAAAACACCCTCTTGAAGTCCCCAGCTCGTCTAGAACACGCGCCTCCTCCCCATCCACGCGTCGGGCGCATACATACGCAGGCGCGCGCGCGCGGGGCGCGCAGAGCGAGCGGAAGGAACCATGAATCCCGCCGGCCCGGCCGACCTTGACCAGCCCACCATCGACGCCTTGGTCCCCGTCCTCCGGATCCTCGACGGCTTCAACCACCGCAACAAGAACCAGCACCGCGTCGCCCGCTGGTGGTCCCGGTTTGACCTTCTCCGCCGCTCCGTCAGGCGTCTTCACGACGCCCTCGAGGCCCGCGTCCGCCACCACGACGCCCAGAGCTTCAGGGCACCCTCGAAGAAGTCGGCCGGCAAGGCCAACGCCGGCACCAGCGGTGGGGACCGTCGCGGCGAGGCATTGGGCGAGGACATCACCACGAGGGCGCGGCTGCTACTCGACGCAACCATCCCGTCGTCATTCTTGTATGCCTCCCCCCACACCCCCTTGGAGGTCCAAGATGCGACTCTCTCTCCCATGTCTCTCGTGAACTAACATGGTACCATCAGAGCCTTCAGTCAGTTGACAGCGGACGGCCAGCATGCCGCCCTAGGCCTGGTTTTGCTGGGCGTTCTGGCCCGTATAAACTCGGCCGTTGCTCCCTTGGGCCCCTCACAGCCCGAGGGAGGTGATGCAATGCTGCCCCTGGCCACCCCATCATCACCGAGCCATCGTGATGCGGTCATGATCAAAGAAGGCCGGATGAATCCGGAGTCAATGGGTCTCGGCGTGGTCATCTCCCGAGATCAGATGAAGCTGGCCGCCAAACCTCCGGATCGCCGTTCAACACAAGAGGACGCCAAGGCTGTCGCTGTGGCACCCGTTGAGAGCAGAAAGAAACGCAAGCTGGCCGATGCCCCCACCACCGAGCCGGAACCCAGCAGACGGGCCAAGGAAACAAGGTTGGAGAAGAAGCTCGGCAAGAAGAAGTCCAAAAAGGGAGACGAATTTTCGGACTTGTTCAGTTCGCTCATGTAAAAAACCACCCGTGCATATATATATTCCAATCAGTTTCGTGTAAAGCTTCAAATATTTCATTAGCGACGGCTATTTGCTACGAGATTCCCTGCCAGTGCGCCCCCGACCGTCCTGTCTGTCTCTTCAACTGAGGGTGCCCCAAGACATAAGACAGAGACAACAGATTTCGCCATGAAATCCACCCCAAAGTGACAGAGAGCACCCTTTACTCGCCACTGCTATTTGGTATACATGTCTGCCACCCACGAACCCCACAACAAGTTGACTCCAGCTTTCTACTGGACACTTCGGTATGACCAGATGCGTGCCCGCATATCACCAGAGCCGGTGGCGAAGTAGCCTCCCGTCGGGCTGGGAGCGACGGAGATAACACTGTTCTTGTGACCCTGAAGCATCAACTGTGTGGCTCCGGTGCGGGGATCCCAGAACTGCACACCGCGGTCCTTGGAACCGGACATGACCCAAGCAGCGTCGGGGGTGAGAGCGACGGAGAGAACAAAGTCCTATTCTTGTCAGCATACCAGTTGCAGTTAACTTGGTGGTCCGGGGAGCTACTCACTCTGTGTCCTTCAAAAGTCTTGACGCAACGTCCGCCCTTAGGACCGGGGTTGGGAAGACCACGGGGCGTGCTCAGTTCCCACATCTTGATGGTCTTGTCCAAACTGCCACTGACCAGGTCCCTGCCGTTAGGAGAGAAAGCAACACTGTAGACACTATCCTTGTGGCCGTCGGGGCCTTCGAGTCGCTCCAGGAGGTATCCCTGGTGGATATCCCAAACGCGGACGCTCTTGTCAAGCGAACCTGCGGCAACATACTTTGTGTCAGGAGAGATGGCGACCGTCGTGACACCGTCTTCAATGGTCAAAGTAAGAGTGTTGGTGCCCTGCTCAATATCCCAGAGACGGACGGTCCTGTCTCCACTTCCGGAAGCAATCGTGCGACCGTCGCGGGCAAAGTCGAGCGAGTAGATGTCCTGCTCGTGACCAGAGAAGGTATTGCGGATCTGCCTAGACTGGATATCCCAGACCTACAAAGGCGGTTAGCATGGATGGTCTGGCCAAACGCCCGTTTGCGTTTTACTTACTCTGATCAACTTGTCCTCGGCACCGGTAGCAAGGTACTTGCCATCAGGACTAAAGCAGACGCTGCGGATGTAAAGATCCCCAGTGATGTCGACAGTGTCATCCTGGAGAACGCACAACTTCTCGCCGGACTGAACGTCGTAAATCTGCGCGGACCGGTTGCATCCGGTGGCCACGTACTTGCCGTCGTGGCTGAATCGCACACAGCAGACAACACTCTCGTGCGCAAGAGTGTGGACCAGGTCGACGTCAAGCATCCGCGGCACATGCTGGTTGAAGATGACAAACCAGTCGTGACCCGATTTCTTAGAATGAGGAGGCAGGCGATCAGGGTCAAGATCGCCAAGGGCGTTTCCCACAGGGGGGGCATGGGGACCTCCCATGCGCGCGTGATCAGGCGTCGGGTGGCTGACTTGAGGCGATTGCGTAGCGCCGGGGAAGGGGATCGGGGTGTTGATCTGGGGAGTAGCCGGACCAACAGCCGCGGGAGGTCGTCCGATTCCGCGTCTGCCGGGGCCAGGCGACGCGGTCGTCTGAGGAGGCTGGGAGCCCAGGCCGTTAGAGACGGGACCGCCGGGACCCTGGGGATATTGCTGGAAAGGCTGCTGCGACTGAGGGGGCGGCGGCGGGGGGCCAGGGAGGCCTGGGGGGCCCTGTGCCATCTGATGCTGCGGGCCCATTTGCTGGTCCTGAGGCGGAGGAGGGGGGGGAGGAGGTGCCAGTTGGGCCTGGCCACCGCCGGTCATGATGCCGTTGAAGAGGCCAGTTCCGGGGGTAATGGAGGGAGGCTGTTGCGACGGCCCAGCGTGAGGAGGGGGTCCGCCGATGCTAGGCGGCGCGTTTCCGCGGGCCCCCTCAAGCTGGCGTCGGAGCATGGCAATCTCTTCCTCGTACCTATTTAAAGGTTGATGTCAGCATCTTCATAGCTTGTCGGCAGGTCGATATTGCATTGACAGCTGACGTACTTTTGCTTCAAATTCATCTGCGTCTGCTCCATTGCATAAACCTTCTCCCTGACGAGCTGCATCTCCTGGACCTGGGCCTGGACTGAAAGGACAGTTAGCAATAGCAACAAGGACTACCAGACGCCATCGTCTTACTCTGATGTTCGTAGCCCTCGGTCTGGCGCATCTGCGTGTCGAACTCGGTTCTTATCTGGTCGAGCAGCTCGTTGAGCCGGGCCGAGTTATTGGGGGGCACCGCGCCCATGGCGCGATGCGGATACATGGACATGGTGACAGTTGTTGCAGTCGGGAACAATGTTCAGGGTTGCAGATTCACGGATCGCTGGACGGTGAGGTGAAGGTCGGTAAATATAGATGGTCGAGTATCACAAGACGAAGAGGGATGATCGGTTCTCCCCTCAAACGTTGATGATGAAGACGATGCGTCGAGTTTGTTTCTTGCGGAAATCGTGGCTCGCAAAAATTTGGCCGTTGCCGCAATGGGGCCCCCTTCAATCGGTGGGTGCACAATGACAAGGCGCGGTTTGCCTTGGGTAACAGCCCCTAAGAGTTTCGTGTGTCGACAGCGGCAGAGCCGTCCAGGCAGGGAGGCGCAGCTGGATGCGCGATATCGATGCTGTCGTAGGTGGGGAGTGACGATGAGATGAATGCAGCTTGGGGATCGATTGATTGATGGTGATGTGTTATGTTTTGGGTGGGTGTGTGTGTGTGTGTGTGCGAGAGAGAGAGAGAGAGAGAGAAAGAGAGAGGGAGGGACGGTGGCACGCGCGCGTGTCGAGGTTGTCACGGCGGAGATGGGGGGAAAGAGAGGAACGGAAAGAAAAGTTCGGGTTAGGCAAGGAGAGGAAGGAGAGAAAGAACCCGGCTGAAGAGGCTGGCGAGTGGAAAGAGAGGAGACTGGTGCGTGCAGGGTGCAAGGTGCAAGGTGCACAGGCCGAAAAAAAGAAGAGCGAGAGAGAGACGGATGGGAGCCGCCTGGGGATGTGATCCAAATGTGGATCCCACGAGAGCGAAGGAGTGTGAGAGAAAGGTGAACTGCTCTATAGTACCTACCTATGCCGCTGCCCCCCCTGGGAACCAATTGCACGCCAAGCTTGACAAGTAGCTCGCCCGATGAGGATACATCGGGCTGCACGGAAAGGTACAGGATCATTAGGGCACCCGGCCCAGGGTTTGGACCTGAAAGCGTGGATGGCAGCAATGTAGTCGCAAAGTATCGGCCAGGAGGCCGCTACGCCACCCAAAGCATGGTCTGTGCGCGTAGACCTTTGGGGGGGGGGGTGAGCTGGCTAGAAATATGGGTCTTTCCCATGTGGCGCTTGCTTGAAGTGTTCCTCCCAGCGGGTGTGGGTAGTTTCAATCTGTCCGGGCTTGGCCTGGGTGGGTGGGTCCCAGGCGGCGGCGACTGAATCGGTTCAATAGGGCAGGGGGTGATCTAGTGCCTCAGCTAGCCTTCGGAGCGGGGGGGGGTGGTGCTAGAGTGGGGTGCAGCCCATACCCACCTTTGAGTCTAGGTATACTACCTACATCGTACCTACATCGTCCACTACTTTACCTTACTGGGTACGAAGTAGGTAGTCTACCACACAGGGCCACGTACAGTAGGTAGGCAAGTAAAGTAAGTACCTGCCAATGAATGGCTTTTGGCTTTGCCGTCGTATATTGTATATAGCTAGCTGGATAGGTAGTAAGTGTGGTAGGTATTCAATCTAGCTACCGAGGTAGTTACCCACTCACTCACTCGCTTTGCTTGTAGCCATCCACACGGCACCGACAGTAACAACAACAAAATGCTGCTATACCTGAGCACGATATAAACGTCTTGGCATATATGATTCGGGTTCTTCATCATCGACACATTTGCAATGTAAAGCTTTGGGACCAGTTGGCTTACTACGGATGACGAGGCACGTACCTCCGATACTCTGCCGCATCTTATCCATACCTACATACACTCACTCTTGGATGCACTCCCCGCGTGTGACGTTAGGTTTTTCCACAGGCTGCATCGCTGCATCTCAATGTGCCATCTCCAACCTGCTCAAAGGCTTCACTTCCTCATGCCAAGATTGTACATTTACGATAGGGCAAATTGACTCATATCTTGCCGGGAGAGGGTTGGGCGTATCCGGTGCATTATTGCAAGACTTCGCCAATGACGAACCTGCATCGAAATGATGTTTCCGAGATTTGTGGGTGATGCCGAAAGGGAGACAAAAACACAGAAGACGAGGGTGTGGTTTGCAGGTACGGACGGAAAATGTTCTGCTCGAGAAAGACAAAAGATGTGACAGGTTATTAAGTAGTACGTAGTTTTGGTAGGTAGTCAGTAAGTTGGTTGGTTTGCAGTGTGTGGCTTGAATGCGGCTGTTGTTCCCGTTGATGGATAAGGGTTTGTTGTTTAAACAAAGGGTGAGCGAGCAAGCGTATAGGAGGGGACGGGAACGGGGACGGTTAGAATACGGAAGGGGTGTGGGGAGGCGTCCTTCGGAGTAAGGAAGGGGTCAAGGATCAGGGTCGAAGGGGTGGGTATGCGCTCAGTGTGGTGCGTGCCTGTGAGTGAGAGAGAGGGTTGTGTCCGTTGTGGATCGTCTGGTCCGGTCTGGTCTGGTCAGGTCATGGGTATGCGCCGAGCAGAAGATGGAAACAAGAGCAGGTTTGACGACGTCTGAGGACCGAGAGAACCTCCTGCGTCCACTGTACCTTCCATGTTAGCGCATGCGTCTATCCGTACTTGGTGCCAAGCTGCGATGGGTGCAGCAGCAAGACGTTGCCAGGGTGAGGCCTTACCATACCTAGGTATCTATCTTACATGCCTAGTAGGTACTTAGCTAGATAGGTAGGTAGCTAAGGTAGTAAGTAACAGCAAACAGCTAGTCAAGCGGCCGTTGATGTCTTGCGTCGTAAAGGATTGGCAGCGATCCGGATATTACTTTGCCCGTCTTGTTACGAAGACGACGCACCGCCGCCGCCAGCTGACGATAAGGCTGGCAGTATGGCCAAACACATCGCATACGTTCCTCGACTATCCGTCTGCTGTAAATGCAGTGAGTTAGCCATTCATCATGGGTCCTACATAGATCAGAATGAGTATCCGTACATCGTAGATCAAGGCCTGTGAGCGGTGGTCATGGCGGTGGTCATCTTATCCCCCACCTCGAGCATGGAAGCTATCGAAATGTTCCATCCCCGGGGGTGTTGGTCGTCGTCAATCAAGGTAATAGGTGGGAACAAAGGGTAAGGTCAAGTACGGTGTAAGCTCACCAATAATCTCGCTCAGTCAGCCCCCCGGCACCCACTCCTTCCCATGGTTGGGTACCATCGCATCACTGCCGCCAACAGCATGCAATGTCATGTCATGTAGTGATTACGGGTACGGATAGGCAGGCCAAACAGACTGGGAACACGCGCGCATACCCACACGCCGCACACAAACAGCTCGGTTGGCAAGGAGCAGGTAGCGGGCGTGGTGGGTATGGCGTCTCCTTTCGTTATTCCCGTCCTCTTTTTGTTTCTTCTTCTTCTTCTTCTTCTTCTTCTCCTTCTCCTTCCCCTTCTTCTTTCCTCACCCCCTCCTGCTGCCTGCGCTGGATTGGCGCACTGCCGCCCTTGCGACATTATTGGCAGGAGCGGGGACGAACAGCAGTTCAGCCCTCCCCTCTCTGGTATGTACCCGTCAATCTCAAATGATGCCACGCGCCATCCGCCGTCGATGTAGGGTGCACATATCTCCCGTAACATCCTCCCATGCAGCGACTCTGGCCGATAATGATCAGAATGGTGTGCCTCGATTAACAGAGGTCGGCAGCCCATTACGTATCACCGGGGTCGATCATTTAGTATACTTCAGCTTAACTGACAGCGACTAGGGGTCGCAGCTTATGCAGAATAAAAGGTGCAACTCATCAGGTCGCGAATATCACCGGCTAAATTGAATACCAACTCGGCATCTCATACAATGAGAGCCTAGTCTCAGGCGACGCGCCAGGACCTGCGCAACAACCACCCCGTCTACCTATTCGGAAGATCCGGTCGAGGCGCCATCATATTGCCTCACGAGGCGGCTGGGGCCGTAACGTAACGGAGGTTGGTGGGTGCAGCGTGGTTGGCCACACTCATTTGGTAACAACAACCTTCAGCCTACCTGGAGGAAAGGCTTAAGGCGCATTTCGGTTGCGTTAGCGTTGGAATGGCGAGATGGGTTAGGTGACTTGCCATCCTTTGGGGTTCCAGCTGAGGTAAGCTGTTAGGCTCGGAGGTCATGTACGAGCAGGCCTTATTCCGCTTACCTCTATCCATTCCTACTTACCTAGGTATGTACCTAAGTACCTACCTACCTTGTAGGTAGGGGTTAAAGTGCCAACCAGGCCTGCCTGGCGAAGTACACCCTCCAAAGCTCATCGGGTAGGTACGGGCACCGGTCAAACGCTGGTTTGAGTAGGTAGGTACCTAGATAGGTACGCAAGTATGCTCTACTTTTTGTACCTTTCAAAACGCAAAAGGGGCGATTGTTCATTTTCATGTGTTCGCCAACCCTGACTGGTTGCTTGTTTGGTTGACTATAACCCAGCGAGTACCCATTTTCCATAGGCCGTTACCAGTGTACGGTACAAACTCCGTAAATCCATCCCCCTGGCCACGTCGAAGACTCTGGTCGTGGGAACCATCGAATCCTCCTCAATTCAACCGTCATTGGAGAGACGTTCTCGGCGCTGCAAGCCAGCATCTCTCTCTCAATGAGGATGGCCTTGGAGAGTGATGCCGCTAAACATCTCTCCACGACCCTCTAACGAAGTTCCGACTGCACCAAACCCCAACGAACGCGGCGGTTGGCATTCGACACAGCACTTCGTCATTTAGCAACATGCGCCTTCGTACGTTAACCGTACCGTAATTTGGCTATGCATGGCTGTGGTCGGAAAGGACGACTCAACCCAGTCTAACTCGTCACCATGAGTGGATCTGGAACGATTTTGAAGACCCTGCCAAAGCTGCATAATCACCCCGATACACTGGAACCCCAAAGTCTGGGCAGCGAGCGGCTTTGTGTTCTGGGAATAGCTGAAGAGCACGAGGGACGGGATGCCCACCAAAGACCTGCACCACAGACCAAAGCCGAGATTGGATTGCAACCATCTGACAGCGACGTCGGCTGGGCCTGTCTGGACAAGCTATGGCGCTGGCTGGCTACCGTCGCATAACTTCGAACGACTTTCCAGGAGCGAGATGGGCTTTCGCACACCGACTATGATGCGTCTTGCAGATGTCTTCCATATACATGGGCAGATCAAGTCCAAATAAAGATGACCTGCTCCCCACCTTTATTAATTTGTGCCGTTTGACCTTGTGCTATTTGATATTGCGCCGTTGACTTACAGCAACTTTCTGCGGCTGTCTTTCCGCATCTTGAATTCGATAGTTATATCGTCTCTACCATGACGCCCTCTCCATCTCTTCTGTTGTTCTTCTGCTCTGTTACCGTCACCCAGGCAAGCAGACCTTTTGACATCCAAGTCCCTCTTCGGTCCAAGTCGTCATGGACGTTGCCCACGAGGTCTTCGACACCTTCATTAGCGACAAGCTCTACGCTGCTCTCCTACCTTCGCACGCTGCTCCGTATAAATTCACTGACCACACCACCAACGCCACAATCCTGTCACTTTCGACCTGGAAGTACAAACCCTCGACTCGACGTATATACTCTACTTAGAGCCCTCCGGAGCGGCATACCTGAGCGCCTGGGCTAGGGATAATATCTTCCGCCAGTTCACTTCCCTCTTTCTCATCACCTGGTATGTTTTATGTAATGAATCTACGACGGAGGGATCGTCTCTTTCTGTCTAGCCACCCAACCAGTCACTAACACAGCAATGACCAGGATCTTAGGGCTTCTCAACTACTTCGTCTTCGCTACCCTCTCGTACATATTCATCTTTGACAAGAAAATCTTCAAGCACCCCGAATATCTTAAACGCCAGATCCGCCTTGAGATAAAGCAGGCCAACAAAGCCATGCCCGTCATGGCCGTCTGCACAGCCTTCACCTTCCTCGCCGAGGTCCGCGGCTTCTGTAAGCTTTACGACGCCACCGAGGACGGCTCGGGACGCTGGTATGACTGGGCGCAATTCCCATTCTTCATTCTCTTTACCGACATTTTCATCTACTGGCTTCACCGCTGGCTGCACCTCCCGCTGGTCTACAGGCACCTCCACAAACCGCACCACAAGTGGATCATGCCCTCGCCGTACGCTAGCCACGCCTTCCACCTGCTTGACGGCTCCGCCCAGTCCCTCCCGTACCACGTGTACCCCATATCCCCCCCCCTCAACAAGCTGGCCTACGTGGTTCTTTTCGTCTTCATCAACTTCTGGATCATCCTCATCCATGACGGCGAGTACATCACCGACAACCCCATCATCAACGGCTCCGCATGCCACACTGCCCATCACCTATACTTCAAGTAAGCCCCACTCCCCTTCCGACGAGTTCATGGAGCATTGTGCTGATGACATGTAATGAAGCTGCAACTACGGCCAGTTCACGACGCTTTGGGATCGCCTTGGGGGCAACTACCGCAAGCCCGACCTCGCCTGGTTCAACAGGGAGACTAAGATGTCTCGGAAGACGTGGGAGTCCAACATGAAGGAGATGGAGGACATCCAGAGGGAGGTTGAGGGCGCCGACGACCGTCAATACGTCGTCGCTAAGACCAAAAAGAAGAACCGAAGCAGGTCGCGCTTGCTGCCACCACTGGTCGTCTTGAGTGGCTCCATATGGCTCACTAGTTAGTTACCTGGCAGCCAGCAGCGGTGGTTGCTGGACCCGCTGCCCGCCCTCTTGTGATGCCCGGATATTGCCAGGCCTTCGATTCTACATATAAGCCGGCACATGTTGATGCTGTCAGAAATGATGGAGGTTGCAGATGAGGCCACAAGGCTTCAGCAATGATGGGTGTACATTATCGCAACGTCGAAAAACTTGTTGTGCTGCAGCTCCGATTGCAAAATCTCGAGCCTAAATGAATGATACGATAATTTGATAGCAAGCCTTCTTCAATGACAATGGGGACTGAGGAACTGGAGGCTATTCTTTGCTGTTTCTTACTGTATAACATAGAGAAACACCGTATAAGAGTTCGCAAGCCACATATATTTCTATAGTCTTAGTTGGGAACGGTGGAGCGCCAGGAAGAGTACACAAAAAGAGCAGCATATATACCAGACTCGATTATGCCTCCAATCGGCATTCGACGGACTCCGCCACAAAGTTCGGCACTGAAATCTCCTGGAACGAGTTGTCACAAGAAGAAAAAGGCCGACTCAACGGCGTGCAGCTTTACGCAGGCACTCAGTCCAAAGCGACACAGGATTTGACCCGGGGGCGTAGGCAGTGACGGCAAGAGATTGACGGAAGGTTGCCAGCCTCTATTGGAGTCGGAGCTGGATAAAGGTATCCCAGCTGCGGGAGGCGCCCCCACCTTGGCTGCGAGGTCTCCCAAACCGCTGGGGTACTGATTAGCTTTGGGATCCTCACACTCCGTCATGCAGAGCTGGGAGTCATGATGGGGGGTGGTAAGGTCTCATCCAAATTGGCTGCCGAGTCGCCGGTGCATCTTCCTTCGCCACTCGCCGCAGTCCTCCTGCACGGGATACTCGGCTAGCCCCCGGAACCTACGAATACCTAGGGACATCTGCTAGGAGTGCCGGTGATATCCCGGCCGTTGAACCCTACCTCCTCTGGGCATCTGGGGAACCGAACGGTGTGGGGAAAGGTCGATGTCTTGTTTTGGCTTCCAAGGGCATCGCCGTCAAAGGAGAAGCTTACGTGATTACAGGGCGGTTGCTTCATTGGCCTTGTGGACAGCGGCAGGGCTTCATTTCAGCGGTCTCCCTTGGAACACGCGGCACTCGATGCCGTTAATGGCCCTGCGCCCGCCCCGCCGCCTTACGGAGGTACTTTTCTCAGCTGTCAACAATGTTCCAAGCTCAGGCGCGCAGTAAGCCTGCAGGGCCAAACAGAAATACGGGATTGCGCCTGGGTAGTTACGAAGGCCAAGCAACTCCTAAACGGTCCCGAGCCAGAACCGCAGGAGCAGCCTTTCCCCATCAATTATCCCACAGACGGGCCAGCATTCGTCATCTCGTTTTCTTTCCTACAACACCATTCTACCCTTCGTTTCTTGCAAACAGTCACACACGAGCCCGACCACCTGCAGGTCTCGGCATGATTGCTTAAACCCGCCGAACGGCAGTCTCTGACCGTTTCGAATTTTCCCTTTTCTTAAGCTTTTTCCCTTGTCGTTCCCTACCCTTGTTCCATTCGTCTTGCACCGCGGCCACTTCGTTGCATTTTAACAGACCGGGAGGGAGCCAGCCTAGCTTGACACAGCTTAGCATCACCCAACACCAACCCGACCAGCGCATCAAATCACGTTGGGCCAGAACCACAACTTCACCGCAACAACACCGTTTGATTGATTGACCGACCGACCGACCGACCGACCGAAGGGCTGTGATACAAACCTGACCGTCAAGATGTCCTACCTCCTGTACTCAGTCTCCTTCCTCCTCCTCGTTACCGCTACAGCCCTCTACTTCACGCGCGCCCACTGGCTTCCTCACCTCCCCGACCTTCCGTTCCCCGGCCGCGACTACATCTACTCGCGACTTCCATCGAGCTTCGCTGGCGACATGGAAGCCGGCCTCTCCAGCTCCACATTTGACCTCGCGGCCAACGTCGAGTCGGGTGATGGTCGCGCCGGCCTCGATGACCAGTCCAAGGCCGAGATCCTCAAGATCATGAAGAAGCGCCGCCTGAAGTTTGACGACGCTCGCAGGGCCTACATGCAGCAGCGCTTCAAGGCCAACGGCATCGGACCCGATGGGCGCCCGCTGGACCCCAAAGCCGTGACCTTCAGCTAAATGCGCCAGGAGGAGGGGCTGCTCGGATGGGCCGGAGGCACCCATCCTGAGTCGCGCTGTGTGGGCCGCCTCGATGCGCCCCGTCTTGAAGAGCAGGACGAGAGGGACGAGGAAACCCCCCACGGCTGAGAATACCACGCCGGTTATATACCACTATACTTGATGTTCGCTGGCCACACAACCTTACCAGCACTCGCCGAACTATGCTTGCCGATACCGACACCCACAACTTTCCTTACTTTGTCATCGCGCCGATATCCCGCGGGTTTTTGGAGAAATCAGGCGTTGTAGCGTTGCTTTCATATGTCATGGGTTTCTGCTTGGAAGTGCTTTTGGAAATGGGGAGAGAGTATGGACAAGAGAATGTGTGCGTGCGCCGTATGCTTCGCATCGCCCGCGGCACCCATTCGAGGTGATTACCGTCCACGTCCTCCGTAGAGCTCGTGCGACTCGAGGCTTCAATTTTACGCTTAGTTCTCGTCCTTGTTCCAGATCTCTTGCCGTTGTTCCGGCGAGAGGCAAACCCGCCGGTAACTTGCATGTCTTTCAGGCTGTACAGAGCACCAGGTCGCAGCGCCGCTCGCGTTGGTGGGCCGTCTCGTCGTGCTTCGTGCTAACTTTGCACTAGTATTCGTATCTGATTGAAGTCTCATCGCAAGGACGACGCGAAGGGGCCCTACAGCCATGCGGTATACCCCCTGTTCATTGCCAATACGAATCAACGAGTGTAAATCCACAGTCGACACCACTGGAAGTGAGAGATATCTATCTATATGCACAAGGGCAGACCAGCTGGTCTCGGAAGGTTGCCTGCCGCATGACAGGCAGCGCAATTGTTGGCAAAAATCCAATACAGGGGCCCGTTCTTGACGCTTCGGGCAAATGGAAAAGTCGAGTACATTGAAAATGCACTGCAAAAACCAGGAGACCTCGTGGGAACAATATAGGCTTGGGATACATGTTACTCAAATGACCCTGCTTTGACATTGTATGTTCGAGTCGATAGTCGCTAGTTTATCTGTTTATGTGTGCGCGATATGCATATTAGTTGCCAATACTGCACCATCCTCGACTTGGGCCTACAAGTGCTTTGCATGTTTTATAGCACCAAGTAATGAACCGTGTTCCTAGGTAATACGACGCAGCCATGACTGCCGATGGGTACTCCGATGATTACCAAGAGTGATTTGTGGTTGCAAAAGCCGGTGTACAATCCTTCTTTCATTGCCCTTTGCGCATCGCAGCTTGACCAAGACGCAAAGCAACTACTAAAATGGAGTCACAAGAGCCTGTAGGGGCGCATTGGATACGCAACTCTGTGCAGAGTACATCGTTGAGTGTCCTTAGCCGCAGTGCTCAAGCGTCAGCAACGTCTTATATCGCAGACCTTGACGAAACGCCACGAAGATATCCATAGGAGTTGGTGTGTTCCGGGTTGATGCTCAAATCTCTATCCACCCCATGTATTACATTCCAGACAGGGTGATTAGTTCTCGAACAAATTTTGGATGATGGGAGTATACAAGGCGGACTGTTGAAAGTTAAACTAAGCCAACCAACCTCAAGAGACCAAAATGCGGCAAATTTATCGCAGCACGCTCTCGATCATAAGGTTACGAAAGTCAAACGATGCTGTTCCATATGAAAACACACAGGTATATCGAAGGAAGTTTGAGAAAGAGAATACCATGCGATTTGTGAAGCTAGTGGCCCTGTTGACTGGCTTGTTGATCTTATGATGGCTAGGCCTCTCTGACCAAACGAGTATCGAACATTGCTGGGAGAATAAGGGTTAATTTTGTCGCCACACAAGTCGCGATTGACATGATATAATGGCAAGACCACGTTTAACTTGCAACAGAGCCACGGACGGAAGAGGTTGACATAACCACGACATCGACTCACCATCCGGAAGAGGCCTCCGTGTGGCTGACTTGTCAAGGTTTCTCGAGCCACATGTGCCGAGACCTTCTCTCTTGGCGCAAGCCATGTATCAAAAAACGCACGAACATGAAAAACCATAATCCAAGGCAGTCCTCGGCTGACAAGTCATCACACTGGCAGTTCAGATATGGTGATGTCGACAAGGAGTAATCAGGTGGAAGGTTCGTAGAATGTGCACCGCCATCACCAGCCACAACCGTGCCGGCCCGCCGAGGAGGGCTTCTGTGCCCCGGAGGAGTGTCGGGCGTGGCGCCACGATAAGATAAGTGGATCCGTATTGCGCTAGTCCACAAACCGACACCTAAGCGATAGCCCACACATTCAATTCATTCACGAACACCCAGAAGGAGCGAACAGAGAATCGTGAAGGTATTCATCAACCATTCCGTGATCCCTCAAATCAGTCAAAATGGCCGCCACTTTGCCCAACGTTTCCCCGGACCTGATCTGGGAGGTCGTCCGTAAGTTGCACTCCGGCGTCCGGCTGCGCGTGTAGTACAGAACGCTCGCGGAAAGAAGGACTGGAAAGTAGAAAGAAAAAGGGAGAACAACAATTGCTTACCAGTTATCGTTTTTCTCGACACACAGGCAGCCAGAATGCGTTCCTGGTCAACCGCAACGATGCCGGCGGTCTCCAGCTCTCCCGCGACCCCCTTAACCTGGTCAACAAGCACTCCCGCAAGGTATGTCAAAGATGCAACCGTGGGAACAAACGGCGGGGATTAGAGCGGTTTGGCTAACCATCGATGCAGTACGCTGGCTTCGTCAACGACAAGGTACATACACTCGCACCCTCAGTCACGAACCCGACACCTTACAAATGCGAACGAAACAACGACCTCGGACAGCAGTAACTGACAAGAGCGATGATTAGGCCATCGGTGTCGTCCCCAACGAGAAGGGTGGTGTCAAGGTGATCAGCAAGAACCAGAAGAACAGCAACAAGCCCTCCAAGAGCCTCACTGAGGTCACGTACGGCGGCAACAAGTCTGCGCGCAAGTGAGTTGGGACCCGGTTCATGTCGTTCCTCGGCATGGATACCACCACAGCACCCGGAATGGGGGATGAGATGTTGACGACGGAAAAATAGGACATACTCCGCCGTCGCCCGCCAGGCTGCCGCCGGCGGCTACCGTGCCGATCTCCGCGAGGCCGCCGTCCAGCGCGTCTCCGCTATCCGCCGCGCCCAGCGCCCCGTGAAGCCCACCCCCGAGAAGAAGCCCCGTGGCAACAAGGCCAAGAAGGCCGAGACCGAGACTGAGGCATAAAAGTGTTGTCATGCTGGTTAGCGGACGGGAAAGGCTTGGTTTGGGCGTTACGTCGAGCAAATAGAATACCTTTTTGAGGGACACAGGCGGAAACAAATCAAAAGCTTGAGTCAAAGGCCAAAAAAAAATAATGACTGGGACTGGTTTCATTGCTCGCAAGGATAGGGTCTTTCCCACCTCCCTCACCATGGAGGTCAGCGAGGCATTGCGCCTCAAGGGTGTACGCTACAGTGACGATGTACCTCCGCCAAAGAGAAAGTCTCGGAACCAGGAGCTGATTTGCTCTGATAAATATGACGATGCAATAGCCAGAGTGCGGGGTGTGTTGTTCGCGATGCCGTGGCTGGCAGACGTCACCCGAAGTTGCCCGACCACAATTGAGAGCGATTCACAGCTGAACCTCGGAACCGCGAGCAAGCACCGGAATGTTAACGGGTGGCTCGGTTTTGACTGTCTGGCGTTCCCGACAATGACGGAGCCGAGCTTGTTGTTCCACGACAGATTGCCTACCAAGTGCTGTGGCATCTGGATGACGGGCCCTGCTTGAGCCCATTTCGCGGGGTAAGTCTTCGCTCACTTTGCCACTAACGTTCAGGCTTTATAACCGGTGATTTCTTTAGCAAGCAGATACCTAGGTAGATAGAAAATAGATATTGTAACATGACGGGTTAACTCGGCCAGTCGGGTTTGCGCAATTGCCATGCCATGTTATGCAAGGTACGTACTTCATTACAATGTAAACGATGCACGGAAAACAGGCAAATGATCCCCGATTGAGTACTGTATTCAGCAATTAGAGAAGCGTGTCGATATCAGGCAGTTTACTCTGTCCAAATATAGCAGATGCGATACGCCGTTCTCGTTGTCTCATCGTCGAGTATGGTGAAATGATGCAAGTCACAGGTTCACCGGACAATGGGGCCCTGGCCTTGATACGCTGTCATCTCGGATGGATACGTTTTGTTTCTACCGCACCCGGGTTTTGGCTATACATAGGACAGAGCTTCCCCCTGCGCGCGGGCGGGACAGAGCCGTCCCAAGCAGGGAAACATCGGAATGTGTTGTTCAATTTCCCGGGAGTTGACGGGAACGACATGGATGGACGAGAACAGGCTCCTCGCTGGCGGCTTTGTCTCTCCCAGTGCCATGCAGCCGTGCCAGGCTATTTGGTGTTCCGGCTTTCTCACATGCACCAGGCTGGGGGAAAATGGAAATGGATGAGGGGGAATGGGGAATTTTGGGGGGGCGGGGTGTGACCTTAGAAGGTAAACTCGGGTGTATCTTCGTCAGAGACGCCTGTCTACCTACCTAAAGCTGCTTGGGCCCTAGTCTCCTTTGGCTGGGCGTGTCTCATAGGCCTTTTCTTTGTCTGAGTGTTGGATGACGACAAGGAGCCATCTGCGACAGCCATTCCTGGTGCGGCTAGGGGATGGAAAAGGTACCTCCCTCTTTGTAACCTCGAGGTTCCCGATTCCCGAGACAAAAACCGCGCTGGGCCGGGGCAAGCCAGAAGCGCTTGGATGGAAAGCAGCAAGCAAGCAGCATCATCTTGCTGGGTGCGGCGCATCGCAGCGCAGCGCAGTACAGCGCCTGCATGCCTTCTGCATTACAGTTGCGGCTGCTGGAATTCTGCGCATACACTGGTGTCTCCCCCCCCCCCACCCCTGGTAGGTATCGGCCCCCTTTCCCCCTCCAATACTGCCCCTCTTCTTGCCCCTCCATCCAATGACACAGACGATCCCACGGGGCGAGGGGTGAGCAAGAAGGTCCCGTCGCAATTACCCCCGCGGTCGAACTTACGTCCCCGCCGACAGCCTCCGGACAAGGTATCAGCTGGCGCAGACTACTTCTACCTCGCCCTCACTCCCTCTTTTCTTCTCTCTCCTCCTCGTACTGACAAGCAACCTCCTAACCAATCCTACTTTACTCATCTTTACCTTGGAAAACCACAGGTAAACTCCAAGTACGTGTGACGACACTTCCCTGGGCTCCCAGCAGACAAGCTCCAAACATTGACTGGTACCATCACGAGCCAGAGCTTGACTTGTCGAGCGAGCAAGCTTCCGCCCGGCGAGCTTTCTCATGACCACCCCGCTAATCTGTGAGAACACTTTAGACCACCACCTCTGTTACCTGTCTCCAACCCAAAACACATAAAACATCGCCAAAATGGTCAAGGCCGGTATGCTTCCACCCTCTCTCGAGACCGTCGCATGAAGCTTTGTTCTGACTTCTTCTCTTAGTTGTTGCTGGCGCCTCCGGCGGTATTGGACAGGTACAGTAGCATCAGACAGACCCCGCCTTCAGGCAAACCCAATTCGCGCAGGCTCACCAACAACTCTTCGTCTTTAGCCTCTGTCCCTCCTCCTCAAACTCTCTCCCCTCGTCGATGAGCTTGCTCTCTACGATGTTGTCAACACCCCCGGTGTTGCCGCCGACCTTTCTCACATCTCATCCGCCGCGGTACGTCTAGTCAAATCTCAACTGTATTGCGCCCAACTCGGTACATGCTAAACAAAAATATCCGCAAACAGAAGACAACCGGCTACCTGCCCAAGGATGACGGCGCAAAGGCCGCCTTCAAGGACGCTGACATCATTGTCATCCCCGCCGGCATTCCCCGTAAGTTCCACCTGCTCTCGTTGCCTGCGCCATTTTGGTGCTAACAGAGAGCATCTCCAGGCAAGCCCGGCATGACTCGCGATGACCTTTTCAACATCAACGCCGGTATTGTCAAGGGCCTGATCGAGGTCGCCGCCGAGGTCGCCCCCAAGGCGTTCATCCTCGTCATTTCAAACCCCGTTAACTCAACCGTCCCCATCTCCGCCGAGGTCCTCAAGGCCAAGGGTGTCTTCAACCCCCAGCGCCTCTTTGGTGTCACCACCCTCGACATCGTCAGAGCCGAGACCTTTGTTGCCGAGGTTGATGGCAAATCCAAGCCCTATGAGCTGAACGTGCCAGTCATCGGCGGTCACTCCGGCGAGACCATCGTTCCCCTGTTCAGTCAGGTCCAGCCCTCCGTCTCCATCCCTGACGACAAGTATGATGCTCTCGTCAACCGTGTTCAGTTCGGCGGTGACGAGGTTGTCAAGGCCAAGGACGGAGCTGGTTCCGCCACCCTCTCCATGGCATACGCCGGTTTCAGGTAGGAACAGAACCCACCCAGTAACAAGACTGATACTGACAGTGGTAGATTCGCCGAGAAGGTTCTCAAGGCCGTCAAGGGCGAGAAGGGTCTTGTTGAGCCTAGCTACGTCTACCTGCCCGGCGTGCCCGGCGGCAAGGAGATCGCCGAGAAGACCGGCGTCGACTTCTTCTCCGTTCCCATTGAGCTTGGCGTAAGTCGCGCAATAAACTGCAACCCCCTTCCTCTCTCCAAAAACGCCCATACTGACTTCTTCGTAGCCCAACGGTGCCGAGAAGGCCGTTGACATCCTCGGCAACATCACGGAGAAGGAAAAGAAGTTGTTGGAGGCCGCTGTGTCGGGATTGAAGGGCAACATCAAGAAGGGTGTCGACTTTGCCCACAACCCCCCTCAAAAGTGATTACCCCTTTGTACAATTGTTTCAGCAACAGCCCCCCGAACCCTATTGAGGAAGCATCATGACAACAGCTTCCTAATGTAGCCAAACTAAAAAAAAAACTTGGCGATAGATGAAATATAACCAAGGGAGAATTATGGCTGATCGATTCTTCTTTTTCCTAGGCTGTGAGGTAATGCTGTTGGTCTCGGACGATGTTTATCAGAACAGCGTACAGCTTCCAACTGCTCGTGATTCCGCGGTGCGTACGGGAGCGGTGTCCGTATTTTTTGGGGCATGGCGACAGCTGGCGGTGTTTCCATCGGCTCATCAGGGAGCTTGGCTTATAAGTGGAGTTTGACACTTTCGAAATCAACTCAAATTGATCGCATCATCTGATTGGGACTTGCGACAGCATCCCTGTTCAACTTCGTGATTGCCCTTGTGCCCAAAGTCACAGCAATTGAAACTTGATAAATAACTCGCTTTTATGGGTATTACGCACTCGATGGCAGTGTCTTGATTTGAAAGATGGCGGCCGGCAGCTCGTTCGTCTCGGCCTGGACGGTGGCGTTGATCCCCAACGCCGCCAGGGCTCCACGCACGATCCCGCAGGGAAACCAGAGGAACTGTCGGCAAGGGTAGTTAGCAATTTTACATATTGGCTGCGTGAGTGCGCGTGTGCGTGGCCTTGACCGAAACGTACCGGTTGTGCCCGAACAACGGCCTGGCCGCCGGTTTCTGTGCTCATCCGCGAGAACGGCTTGAACGAGTTGTCTGTCAACACGTAAACGCCCTGATGGAAGAGTGGAAATGGTCAGCACACGGTTTCTCAAGCTCGTTGTTTCTACTGCCCGAAGGCTCCAAGGGCGCCACGGCGACCTACTCTGTGATTCGTCTTGAGGTTGTCCACCTGTTTCCTAAACACCAGCGACCAAAGGTCCTTACAGACGAACTTGATGACGTCGAGCGTGTCGTTGAACCGCGGCCGGTCTCTTGAGAATCTGTAACACCCAGCAACAAGTCAGCCCCTAAAACCTTACATGAACATACTGCCTCAGCTTGTCTCGGCTTCGAGTGACAGAGGACTGAAGACAGGAGAGATGACGAACAACGTCGGAATTTATACGCACCTCTCCACAAGTCCCTGTCCGACACGGTATCCCAACGTCTCAAGCCGGTAGAAGACTGCGTCGCGCTCCTCATCCTCATCCATCTTCCGCGCCGTGCTGCCGCCCGCCGCGCCGCCGGCGGATGACGGCGCAGGGCCACCGGCTGCACCTCCACCATGAGTATGGCTCACAGACGACAATGCATCCGCCGATGCACGGCCGCCGGCGCTAGTAGGAGCGTCTGCACTCGTGTTGTTCGCCGAGTCGCCCGCAGGGAGGTCGTCGAGCTCCCTCGTCACGCGGAAGGCCAGAGGCACGAGCTCGATGAGAAGGAAGTCCAGGCACGAGGAGTTGAGGAAGGAGGCCGACGGGTCCGTGGCGTTGTACGGCGGCATGACGCTCTCGAACGACATGGCTGAGGTGTTCAGGTTTTCGGATTGTTTTGTTTTGGTCGCGTGGTTTGGCAACAATGGCGATCCGTTTCCCGTTGGCGGCTTGAGGCAAGGTGACTGACTGTCTGTATGCCTAGGGAATTGCTTAGTGTCAGATTGCGATGGCGCAAGGGCGTGGTGGGGGTTCGCAAGGGGTATGGGCTTGTCGCCGGTGACGTTCCTCTCGTAGTGTCGACGGCCTGATAAGGCTTTGGTTTTGATCGGAGAAATCGTAATGTCAGTCCGTGGCGCGTCGTTTGTCGGCGGATAGGTGCATGTGTGCGAGGCAAGGTAGAGGTGTAGGCGAAGGACAGACAGACGGATGGAGCGAGTGAATGAGGTCAGGTACGTACCTACCTGCATGGACATTGTGTGGAGTTGACGTTGAGCTCCAGGGTCCACACCGCAGCTCCCGTTTCCACCCCGCCCTGGGGTTCACTGGATTGCCTGCCGGTAGTCGACATTTAGGACTGACAAGAGATAACAAGATGGCAAGGGAGGTGGCAAGAAAAGCTCCGCAGAAATTGTATTTGATTCTGCGAAACACGTATCCGCAATGATGACTAGTAGAGGGACTTGTGCTCTTAGAGCCCGGCGATGCCTTTGCACTCGCCGTCTAAAAAGACAGACTTCTACTTGCCGCCAGCTAGCGGTCGCCCTGCTTCCATGACAGGTAATAGTCGGCCTTCATGGATATTGGGAGATGTTTTGCCCCTGAAACGCCTGAACAGCTATCCATCCATCCCTGGCCACGCTCAACTGGAAAAAA
Organism: Colletotrichum somersetense; assembly: GCA_030867255.1. Taxonomy (NCBI): domain Eukaryota; kingdom Fungi; phylum Ascomycota; class Sordariomycetes; order Glomerellales; family Glomerellaceae; genus Colletotrichum; species Colletotrichum somersetense. Next base: position 155,251 of record MU843508.1, on the reverse strand, counting down.
CAAACATACATGAGCCAAACATCCGCCTTCGTTGGGCATATGTACGTGCCGAGGTGGCTGACCCCAGGATCCGTAGCCCGTAGATGAAACCAAGAAGAATAAATAAAATCCTCCCTAGTACGGTAGACCACTACTGTAGCCGTTGGTATAACTATTCACACCCGGCTGCTGCAACTGGTGTCGCTTCGGAGGCGGTCCGGCAGGTTGCTCGTCGTCATCAGACAGAGTCAGATCTATCGTTACTCTCTCCGAATGAAGTCGCTTGCCGCTCGTTGTGGCTGCGCCTCGCGGCATGGTTGAGCTCTCCCGCGACATGACCGTCGTAGTAGGAGTGGCCGTGCTGGCTACTGAGCGATTAGGCGTTTCGAGATTGCGGCTGCGGATAGGGTTGACTTCAACAATGCCCCAATCGTCGTCGTCGTCATCATCAACAAGGCCGCTTCCGCCGTTGGCAGGCTTGCCATCATCCTGTGCTGAATTTACTCGCCACTGACCGTCAGGTTCAATCGTGACCTGATCAAGAGACTTGGACGTGTTTGCTAGGATGTCCCTGACATACCTTGAACGAGGGTCAGCTGGAAACTCATAGTCAACTACAAACAGAACCTACTCGTCAACAGCCAGCTGCTCAAATGGCGCGGACTTGTTGCAAATGGGACAGAGCCACTGGGGGCCTTGTTCTTGTAGCTGGAGATATGACGTTGCGTCAAAGCATTGAATGTGTGAGCAGTTGACAGAACGGCACGGAACGTCGAGACGCATATAGGAGAGAGGACATTTGAGAGACAAGACTTGCGACGTGGTCACGATATCCGTATCCGCTGCCTTCTTGCTGACTATTGTTTCTTAGCAAGGTGAAAATATGGTCGGGGGCCTCGCTTAGGCAGACCTACTCTCTTCAATGACCTTGTATTTTGGGATCTTCTTCCCTACCTTGATCTTATCGGCCAGTTCCTGGGCCGAGGTGGTCTTACAAGCGTAAAGAACGAGATAGAATTTCTGCAAAGCGAAGAGACGTCAGCAAGGGGCAGCTGAACAGGACGATATCTGGCAAAATGCCGTTTAGAACCCCACCTTTTGAGTCAGCGCATAAGTGAACTCAACGAGATTCCGGTTGTCGTTTTTCAGACGCAGGTAGCTCGTGATGTCGACTGGCCTTGTCGATCCTGGCTTATTCTTCAAGCCTCTCAGGTTCGCCTTGACCTCATTGCCGTTGATCTTGATTTCCGACTGGTGGGGGAAGGAAATGTCTTGAGTGCCGCTATTGTCCGCGGCGCAAAACACCATGATGCGCAGCGATTTGTCTTCGAGAACTCTGATGACTCCTGGGTTCTCGCTGGCTTTGACCGGGATAGACACCATATTCCTGTGTTGGGTCATGGCTGGATGCTAGTTAACTTTGGGGCTGCAACCAAATGATAGCAGGTCCATGACGTACCTTCGCAAGTACGAACATCTCCAACCCGGAACTGTATTTCGTAAAACGGGCTATTTCTGAACGACGGTCCTGGGAGCAATTAGACATCTGCAGACGTGTCGTTTTCCGACTAGCGTACCACTCGATCCATAACTCGGTAGAGCGTGGGCATTCGGACCGCCGGGACGAGCGGTGCGCGAGGTTCCCCAGTATTGGTCTTGCCGCAACATAGGTACGGGCGTAGTCGCTGCAGAGGGGCGACCTTGCTTATGAGAGGCGGGCGAAGAGGATGCGCCTGTTCTTGTAGTTTCGATGCTTCGTTGGATTTGCTGGAAACGAGTCACATCGTTGATATTGTAGGCCTCCTGGATAGCTGATAGGCACCAGAAGTCAGCCAAAGTAGACCACCAAACCGAAGTCTGCAAGCGGCAGGAGCCACCAGGAAACAGCGAAGAAGGGGAAGGAGCACAAGGAGCAGGGGGCACTCACCGTTCACAATGCGACTCTGCAGCGACGCCTTCACGCCACTACTAGTGAGGCCGTTCAGCTGGCAGATGCTGGAGAGCTGGCGGTTAAGCAGTTGGTTGCTGTTAACCAGTTTGACCAGAGCTTGCAGCTCCTGCCTCGGGATAGAGGTCATGTTTCCCGGGCGAGGTGGACAAGTCGCAGTGGTGCGTTCGGTGATAGCCTCATGAAGGTTTTCGGGTGCGACGTCGGATCGACTTCGGGTGTGGGGAGCGCGCAGATGTCGGCGGCTTTGTATGTTCGTGGCGGTGGTTCGGATACCTAGCTGTAGCGATGGTGTAGGCAGATACAAGAAGAAGAAAAACAGAGAAGGAAAGAAGAGGGACGGGCTCAAATGGAAAGAAGAACCATGGGCGCGACCACGCGAGGCAGGAGCGACGAGGCTCGTGGTGCGCGCCGACAGGCAGGAGCGAAGTGTGTGGGGAAGTTGCCGTCGGTCGAGGATAGCAAGGGCAGGGTAGGTAGCTACTGGCTCCTCTGGCTTTCGGCGGCGGCGATAGTGGTGGTAACAGTGTGTGACTGTTGATTCCGGCGACCTTTTCCTCTATGTCGGCTGTGTTTTTGCGGCAGGGCCTGACGGAGAAACTGCGAGGAGAGCACTGGTGATGGTGGCACCCTGAACCTCCAGAACTGACTCTGTTGTTCAACCAAAAAAGTGAGAAAGAACAGCGGGAAGTGCACGATAAAACGGCGATGCGAGTCTGAGCAGACGAGGCGTGGTTGGGCCAGTCAGCGGGCTATTCTTCGGGTCGGCGAGGATTTGATGTCGTTCGCGCTTTTGTGAAGACAATCTGAGGTCCGTATTGCAAGTGTACCTATCTCAGTGCGGCGAGAGGGCTGGGTGGGTGTGGGACTAAATGGAAGAAGACCGCACAGCCACTATTATACTATAAGCAATGTCGGAGCGATGCGAGCAGTTGACAACGATATCAATGCCTAAAACCCGGAGTCTATAGGCTACAGTAGACGGCGGCCACTGCTGTTTCAGTATGTGCATCCCCTAAATTAAACACAGCGTACGGGGTAATTAGGTACTAACTCTTCCAAGTGGCAAGGCCACCACCATTTGTCTCATCGGCTCACTGGAAATGGGGTGAGTGAGGGCAGCCATCGTAGGGAGTGGGGTGGCAATAGCCGGCGGGCCCCGCGACGCGGATTGGACAGTACCTAGGCGGTGTTCTGGCCCAGTGAGAGACCCTTTCAGGGATTTACTGCGTGTCAGTGGGCGTCTGGATCGGGAGGCGGGGCGACTTGGCGACCGCCTGTGTAAAATTTCCTACGCTCACTCTCACTGAAGACAACGACTGCTCGCTCTCGCACAGTTATTCTTCACCCTGTCAGCGACGACAAATTACTCTCGACTCACAGCTGGAAATATCTCTTGACCAAGAAAAACTCGGTGATACACTTATTCGGTTGAAGCATCCCGAATTTTTCAAAGCACCAGCTGTTGAGGCAACCTCCGCAACGATGGCCAAGAGTTCGAGATCCAGCGTCATCAAGAAGAACAACCAGAGACTCAAGACAAATGTCTTTGGTCCCGTCGAGCAGGCGAGAGCCGAGCGTCTTTCGGCGAAGCTGCAGGAACTAGCCAAACAGCCCAAGCCTGAGAGGGAGGCCGACATCGACATGGATACTGAGCAGCAGCATATTGACGGTGAGTACTCACTCAGAACCATATATAATTGGGCGATTCCGCGTCTCTGAAGATACCATGAGAAGCTGATATGAATCCAGCGCAACTCAACGGCGATGATGCCGAGAACAGGACTGATGATCATGGTACGTCGAATCACGGCTCACCGTCCTTTAAACCTCACATAACTCACTCATGACAGTCATGGATATCGACTCCGTCAAGCCCAAGCGTCGGTCCGGCAGAATTCAGAAGCAGAGAAAGAAGACATCCAAGGTTGTCTTTCCCAAGTACAAGGACCGCCACGGTGGTGTTCAGAAGAAGAGAAAGGCTTGAGCGCGTCGCCGTTTGCTCATCTTGCTTTCGACATGATGGACACTTTGTGGTTGAAGAGACTACTTTCATCGGCTGGGAAGAAGGCGAAGCGCCCTCACGGGAAGTCTGCTTGTGAGGGGTTCGCCTTTGAAATTGGGCATGTACCCCCTCGGCGTTTTGTGTGGATGATCAAGGGATTGAAATTTTTCGTGGTTATTTCGGGGGGTCATTTCCCCCCATTCGACACTCGGTTAAAAGTTGGGAGGACGCATTTGCAGCAATGGAGCAATAATTACGACTCTTAAAATGATGCACCCACAGGAACTAATGCCAGGCCTTGAACTTTATACCATGGTTTAATCACAACGGCCGTTGATGATTTAGAATCATATACATACTGAGCCTTTAGATGGAATCTTGGCACGCCTGGAAGCGGAGGATTCTTACCCGTATCGGCCGGGTCCCTCTGTGCTGCAACGGGACTCTCGGACTTCGCTCTACCTAGTCTGGCCAATCAGGGGGGTTCAATGTCGTCCGGCCCGGCGCGTCTCATCCCTGTACTAGAGCTGTCACAGTGTCCTTCTCAATCTATGCTCCTTGTCCATAATTATTACACAGCTGTGAGCCTCTACTAGGCACTCACTTTACCTATTTCGGATCCAAACTACCTTGACAAACTTGACGGAAAAGCGCCGCTGCCTTGCGAGCGCCGCATTCGCTCCACCTTCAACCGCCCTTGCTTGCGGTGCTCTCTCTTGATAATCGCAACATGACTGAATGACACTGCGGCGTCTTTCTGCATCATCAACGAGATCGACTTCTTACAGCTCTTAAATCTCGAGGACGACTCTACCCCAAAGCCCACGCCTCAGCTCCCTTTCACGAAACAGCGCTCAACAACAACCTTGATGGATACGCGACGAAAATGTCTTTTCGATATGGCCCGGGCTTCCTGGCGACCCTTCTCACTGTTGCAAATATCCTAATTCCACTCGCGATTGTCACCTTCGCGTCCGGCTTCTTCCCTTACAAGCCAGTTCTCTCTGGCCTGGCCCAGTATGAAACTTTAGATTACGGTCCGCCGCCGGCCGCGCCTTTCGATCGCCTTATTTTCATGGTCGTTGACGCCTTACGAAGGTAGATAGCATCTATAAAGTACATACGCCCGAGAGATGCTGACTACTTACACAGCGACTTTGTGTACGCCGACGGCACAGGTTTTACATATACTCAGGAGTAAGCCCCCGTGATGCCTGACAGGCTTTTCGTTATTGATCGTTCGCCAGACTTATTCGCAATGGAGCCGCTCTGCCCTTCACTGCGTATGCTCGGTCGCCGACCGTCACTATGCCCAGAATCAAAGCCATCACAACAGGCTCGATCCCGTCCTTCTTGGACGTCATCTTGAACCTTGATGAAGCCGACACGTCTTCCACTTTGGCCGCTCAGGACACTTGGCTGGCACAGATGAAGGCCAAGGAGGCCGGAAAGCTAGTCATGTATGGAGATGATACCTGGCTCAAGCTCTTTCCCGGAACCTTTGACCGCGCCGACGGCACTTCGAGCTTCTTTGTAGCAGTGAGTAACCACTACCGCTCTCCAAACTTCTTCAGCTGATCCATTGAAGGACTTCACCGAGGTAGATAACAATGTCACCAGACACATCGACTCCGAACTACAGAGTGACGACTGGAGCACGCTGGTGCTGCATTACCTTGGCCTCGACCACATCGGACACAAGTCGGGGCCACGAAGGTGAGGTTATCATCCGACGTAGTCTTCCGGACTCCTGTGCTGATTTTACACCACCAGCTCGCATATGGTTCCTAAACAGCATGAGATGGATGACATCGTCAAGCGCATCTACAGCGCTATGAATACCCGAGATCACATGTCCTCGACCTTGCTGGTCCTCTGCGGAGACCACGGTATGAACGACGCTGGTAACCACGGAGCCTCATCACCCGGGGAGACCTCCCCGGCGCTTGTCTTCATATCGCCGAAAATAAAGACTCTGCACCGCAATCTGTCGGCCCCTGCTGCGTTCAAAGAGGACTTCTCTTACTATACCATGGTTGAACAGTCGGATCTAGTGCCTACACTAGGTGCTCTGCTGGGTTTCCCTGCGCCGAAGAACAACCTGGGCGCATTCATCTCTGATTTCTTGCCCTTCTGGCCTGACAGTTGGTTCACACCACTTCGAATTCGGGAATAGTAGTCGCTGATCTCTTGCAGGGAACGACCAGGTTCAGTTGCTCATCCGCAACGCTCGTCAGATATTGAAAGTTGTGACAGCGACGTTCGGCCCGGAGATGTTCGACTCTACAACCACCTCAGACCGGGAGGCTTGCACAGGCCCACAAGACGATGCACAAGAGCTGGCTTGTGAATGGCATCGCGTCAATGACGCACTTAAAGATATGGATGGCCAGGCAGAACTAGACCCAGTCTGGCTCGAAGCCATGTCTAAGGTTTGCATTGATCCCGCCTCCTCTTTATCTGAACCCAAGAGCACCCCTCACTAACATTCCGCAGTGGCTTAGTAAAGCGCAGGATCTCATGAGCGGAATGGCCAGCAACTACGATATGGACAAGCTACACATTGGCGAAGCCGTAGCCGTTCTCGGAACCGGCTCTCTTGTCTTGGGCGCCCGGCCCAGCCTCATCCCGTTGCTCGCCATCGCAGTCGCGTACGGCGTCATGATGTTCGCGAGTAGCTATGTGGAAGAAGAGCATCACTTCTGGTACTGGATCACGTCAGCCTGGCTAGGCATTCTAGCCATCAAGAAGATGCAGACGTGAGCACCCCAACGCCCGACATTTCGTATTTATCTTATACAGTCTAACCATCTCCCTAGCACTCGCGCCCCTGTAAAAACACTTGCCTCGCTCCTGCTCGCATTGACAGCCACCAGACTGATCCGGGGATGGAATCAAACGGGACAAAAGCGCGCTGGCGAGCCCGACATCGTCAAGACCTTCATCGCGGCAAATCCTCCCTTTCTCTGGACCCTCGTTAGCTTGACTTACCTCTTTCTTTTTGTCCAAATTCTTAGGCAAATTCGCGGCATGCCTCGCGCCCTTGCGGTCACCACGTCCGCCGCCCTTGCCCTATCTGCCTTTACCTTCAAGGTCGCCTTCACCAACGAAGACGCTCCCGAGCTCGTCACCGGCGTCCCGGCGACCCTCAACGCTCTCACCCAGGGCCTGTCTCTTGTAACCCGGGCCAGGTCCGTCTTTACCGGCATTGCTGCTACTGCGGCGTATTCGACCTACCTCATGATCTCTAACCCGCGTGTCGAGGCGAGACACACAGCCCCCTTGCTCCACCATCTCATCACCCTCCTCCTCGCCACTCAGTCCCGTGTAACAAACATACCGCTCCTCCTGCTCTTCACCTTTCAACTCCCTTTCCTCGCTTCCCTCGACCTCGGCCTGCCCGCGCTCTCCACAGCCTCCCTGCTGCTGCAGTACGCCTCCTTCTTCGCCTTCGGCGGCACCAATGCCATCTCCTCCATTGATCTATCGAGCGCCTACAACGGCGTCGCGGGCTTCAGCGTCATCGCTGTCGGCGTCTTGACCTTCGTCAGCAACTGGGCCGGACCGATCTACTGGGCGTCCGCAACGAACCTGCTACTGCTTCAGTATCGGAGCCGCAGATACAGCGAAGCAGCCGACGGGAGACACGTGTTCTTGCGGCACGTCGGCCACATGACGCTTTTCACGGCGTGCAGCGTCGCCTTCGTCATGATAGCATGCGAAGCACTGCGGACACACCTCTTTGTGTGGACAGTCTTTTCACCAAAGTACCTGTACTGTATGGCCTGGAGCATTGGGCAGCATCTAAGCATCAATGTCGTCGTCGCTGGCCTCTTGTACCGGCTGGGATCTGCGTGATCGTATGTTGTCGGAGACCAGGAGAACCGAGAAAGTAGCAAAAGGTGAATAGAAGAAGTCGCGCAGTCGATTTCGCAAGGGGGTAATCATTACATGTATATCATCAATCCTTGTCAGAACATCAATCCATAAAGCCCCCTTGTCCCATGATCCAGGAACAGTTGTTCATCCATCAAAAATGCCGCCCGCTTCATCAACATGATTGCTGCTCACGCACCCTCCTCATCCGACAGGAGCTCGCTTACAAGGGAGTTGCCGTCGTCCTTGAGGGTGGTCTGAATGACAGTGCCATCGCTATCTTCGTCTTCCTCTTTGATGTCAGGCTCCAAGTTGATCCTCTCATTGTCGGTCTCGTTCCTGTCAGACGGCGCGAAGGACCCTGCAACGGAGCCAGCAACGGATCCGGCCACGGAGGCGGCGACTGACACGCTTCTGCTGGCGCGACGCGGCTCGCCATCCTGCTGCTCCCCAAGGGTGGCAACGATCTTGCCCAAGCTGAGATGGACCTTGTTGAGAGCGTTTCGACCAGTTGTGTCGGAGATCAGCCTGTCGTTGACGGCGACTGTGACCTCGTCGTAGACCTCTCGGATCTTCTCCTCCGTGCTGGTGGGCGAAATATACAGCTTTCCAAGCAGCGACGCCACAACCTTCTTCTCATCCTCTGTAAGAGTAGTTAGTATTGATACTTGGGCCTTGTCGCCACGAAGATTAACTTACTGCTTATACTGCTGTTCAGGCGGTCCAGAATATCCAAAACAAAGTCCAAGTGAATGTCACCATTGACAGTCTTCTTCTCCAGGTCGAGACCAGTGGCAGGGTTGTAGCACTTGCGAGGGTCAGTCCAGTCTACTAGACAAGCACCGATGGTGGTCAAGCTCTCCATCTCTTCATCGACATCGGCATCGTCGTCCTCCAGGCTCTCGCGGACGTTTAGGAGTGCGTGGAGAGCGTCCAGTGCGACGGTGCGCATAAGATCTTGATTTTCAGCCCGCGAGTAGCAGAATACGGGCAGGAAGTAATTAAGAGCTTGCCTGACACTCTGGTTGGTAGCTGTAACGGGGTCGAAGTATTGGACGACGAGTGTCTTGAGCATTTCAGCTGAAGCCTCAGTGTCCGTCACGACACGTCCCAGTAGCAGCTTGGACACGGCCAGTGTGGCAGCAGCCTGGACTTCGGGTGACTTCGTACCCGATTTCAGTGCCTTGATGTAAATCTTGAGCAGCGCCGGCGTTGAGCTGAGCAATTGCGCTCCATGGACATTGAGGATATCGGTAAGAATCTGCAGGGCGGTGATCTGAAGAGCGGTATGGCCCTTGGTGAAGAAATGCATGAAGAGCGTCAGGTTCTCCTCGGCCAGGGATCTGTCGAGCAGGGAGCAGAGGCCCAGACACACAAGACCCCTCTCACGCACCGGGGCCTCGTGGCTGCGAACAGCAGGGACCACAAGGTTGTTGAGCATCGAGACCAAATGATCATTCTGTTGCAGATTGCCCACGACGTTGGACAACATACACTGCACGATATGCAAGCACTTCATGTTGATCATAATCTCCTTGACAGCCTTTGCTCGAGCTTCCTCTTCGCTGAGCTCGGGGCTCTTCTGCCGACTTCCGCCTCTTGTGGGCGTAGCGTCGCCGCTGACCTCGGACCTCGCTGAGTGGAAACTGTCTTCAGTGCGGTCGTCCGGTGCGGGGTCATCGACGATTGTATCGTGAACATCGGCGACGGCCTCGAGAACCACGGAGCAAAACTCCTTCTCGCCGGCGTTGTCTGGGGCGCAAATGTCCCTCAGGACGTTGATAGTGAGTTTCGTTACATCATCCGGAAGCTCGGGGACTGAGAGCGACTGGCGGAGGAGAGCGAACATCTTGCGACGACCGACCTCGTCAGAATAGTCCAGAGTAATGGCAATGTGAAGCAGCTGCTCAACGATGAACTCCTGCTCCACGGTGTCTTCTTCTTCGTCCTCTTCGCCTTCAACCTCAGAGATCCGCTTGATGGCCTCGATCAAGACACTGATATATCTCTCCAGGTAGAATGCGAGGGTAGTTACTTCCGGCAACTTCTCCTCAATCAGGGACTCGAATTTGCCGTTGCCCTCGTTCCTGCAGAAGTCGTTGAAACTGCGGGCCATGAAAACAGACTCGGCAGAAAGCGTCTCCCAGAACTGGTTATCGAAAGTGACAGCTTCCCGGTAGTCGGGTCTCCCCTCCCAGAAGCCTTTCATTGCCTCAAGAGCAACGCCGTTCTCTACACCGGAGTTCACAACATCGATACGTTCCAGAAGCTCAAGGAGGCCATCAAAGTTGGGAGGCGAAGGTTCGGCGGGCGGAGCCCCCTCTTCGGGTGGCGCAACGCCGGCGCAGTCTTCGATCCAGCGTTCGCGGAAAAGTCTGCCTGCGGACTTGCGCACATTTTCATCTCTATCGCGGAGACCCCACCTGAGGAGTTTCTCTCTCATTGAGAGCGAGAGATGGCGGAAATCACCGAGTGCTGGCAGAAGCCGCGAGTAGACTGCCCTGCGAGTCAAAGCATCTTGATCCCTGGCGCGCTCCAACAGGTAGGGGAGGGTTGCGGGAAGGATCGGTAGGTTAACGAGAAGCGACCGCCTCACATCTGCGCTGGGATCGTTTTGCAGAACCTCTAGGAGCTTCTCAAGTAGCCCGCTGGCGTCATCGTCATCATCGTCATCGTCTGCAGCGTTGACTTGATTGCCAGCCAGCCGCCCCAAGCCCAGAACTGCCTGCGCGCGGACCATAGCCTCCTTGTCGTGAATGCGCTTAAGAAGGCCGTGCCGCAACTTTTGGAAGAGGTCATCGTCGATGGCGTCCAGAGAGTTGATGATGTGCGAAATCAACTGTGTGGATCTGTACCGCACAAACTTGTCCTTGGCTACCATCAGGGGCAGAACTGTGCTCATGAGGTAGCTGGTCAGTCTGGTGCTGGGGGTCTCGGGCATGACGCTGGCGTCCTCGTCGACCTCTCCCATAATCTCGTTGTCTTTGTCGTTTGCGTGTCGCAGGAAGAAACCAATAAATCGGATCGTCTTCTCTCCGACGCTCTCCGTCTTTTTGATTGGCATTACCCTCAGGACACACCGGACGAACTCGGAGTTGAAAGCCTCCTCGTCAAACTCATTTGCTGTTGACTTCTTCAGGCTGGTCGGCTCGTAGGCGCAGGCCTCCTGGATCTTGCGCAATGTGACGACGAGCTTGCGGTGTGACGCTGTGTTTTTCTGCGCATCTCGGAATACGGCACACACCTGGCCGCGAAGTTCACTATCGGGTCTTTCGGTCGGAACATCGTGGGTAAGCGAAGGGGAGCGGGACGCTGTTGAGGCTCGGGAGCCCAGTGTCGCTGCGGAGGCTTTGTTCGAAACGGCGGCCGAGGTCCGCGTGGACCGGGTCGATACGCGTGCAGGCATCTTGGATTTGTCTGTTTGTGTCGTCAAATGCGGCGGATCGGACACAGCCGCACGAGATAAGGTGGGAAAAGCTGTATTCGTTAATGAAGCAGAAAAAGTATGTGTTGTTGATTGACGGGTGATGACCAGCGCCCCTGTTCACAAAATGCCACAATTACAGTGGGTGAACCCCGGCGCGTTTTTGTTTTCATCCAGTCTGTAACAGGCAAGTCAATAGACTTCCGCAAAGGGTATAGCGCGGGGTCGCCTCTAGATTCTCCCCACTTGCGACTTCAAGTCCGGTGCACGTGCTGATAAGCTCAAGAAAAAATCCTTATCGTGGAATTTCGCAGCTACGATCACCGCCAGCCATTTTCCCATGCAGGAAAGAAAAGAGTGAACCTCTCCACATCCTCTTTCGGCAGTCGAGGCGATTTTTGTTCACTGTTCCTCAATCAAAGTTGCTGTAAAACCATACAGTTCAACCGAACAGACATGTCATCTCCTGGTAAGCCGCTCAAGCGGTCACGAGCCGAGGAGGACGAGCACGATGCCCTCGTCGCAGCCGCCGTCGCCGAGAACCTTGCAGCAGACTCTGCAGCGGAACCAAAGGCAAAGAAAGCCCGCACCGAGGCCAATCGCTCTCTCTTCGTTCGCTCTCTTCCTGCGACCGCCACCAGCGAATCCTTGACCGACTTCTTCTCCGAGCATTTTCCAGTCAAGCATGCGACTGTCGTTCTCGACAAGGCCACAAAGGCCTCCCGCGGCTATGGCTTCGTCACCCTGACGGACGCCGAAGATGCCATGGAGGCCAAGAAGAAGCTCAATAACATGATGTGGGAGGGCCGCCGCATCAGAGTCGATGTCGCCGAAGCCAGACACCGCGACGGCAAGGAAAGCGCCGTCGGAGCGGCTGCTGCTGGTCAGAAGCAGAAGCGCGCGCAAGAGCTCGAGGAGGCCAGGAAACCCCCCAAATTGATTATTCGCAACTTGCCCTGGTCCATTAAGACATCTGAGCAGCTGGGAGCTCTTTTCCGGGCTTATGGAATCGTCAAATTCGCAGACCTGCCCCAGAACAAGGGCAAGCTCAAGGGTTTCGGTTTTGTCACCCTGCGAGGACGGAAGAATGCTGAGAAGGCCATGGAGATGAACGGAAGAGTCATTGACGGAAGACCTATTGCGGTTGATTGGGCTGTGGACAAGAGCGAATGGGACCAGGTGAACGGTACCAAAGAAGAGCCGGAGGATGACGAGAAGCCGAAGAGCAAGAAGCAGAAGAAGGCTGCCACAAGGGAAGACGACGAGGCAACCAAAGACGACAAGGCTGGTGAAGAACCTCAGGGCGTCGATGCCGACTTGGAAAACTTCATGAAGAACCACATGATGAACCTTGAGGACGAGGACAGCGACAAGGACGAAAATGAAGACGACGATGAGAATGACGACGAGGACGGGGACCTGGAACTATCCGACGACGATGAGGAGGGAGCCACCAGCGACGCTCAGGACGACAAAAATTCCGTCCAGAAGACGCAAACATCAACCAATAACACATCGACACTCTTCATCAGAAACCTTCCTTTTACAGTTACAGATGATCAACTGAAGGGTCATTTTGTCAAGTTCGGTCCCGTCAGATATGCCCGTGTTGTCATGGACCGGGCAACTGATCGTCCCGCAGGCACTGGATTCGTCTGCTTCATCAACGAGGAGGATGCGAAAGCCTGTATCAAGGGTGCGCCCCGCCCACAGCCCAGCGCCCTCCCGACCAAGCACTCCGTGCTGCAAGACGAGTCCGCTGACCAGGATGGTCGATACACTCTGGACGGTAGGCTTCTGCAAGTCGCCCAGGCCGTGAGCAAGGACGACGCTGAACGCCTGGCCGCCGATGGCAGTGCCAAGAGACGGGAGAAGGACAAGCGACGTCTTTTCTTGCTCAATGAAGGCCAGATCGACACCAGGTCTGCCCTGTATCACAAGCTCACCCCCAACGAGATCAAGATGAGGGAGGACAGTGCCAAGCAGCGCAAGAAGCTCGTCCAGAGCAACCCTACGTTGCACATCAGTCTGACCCGTCTGGCCATCCGTAACATACCACGCAATATGGGCTCCAAGGAGCTCAAGGAGTTGGCCCGGAAGGCTTGCGTCGAGTTCGCCAAGGATGTCAAGGAGGGTAAGCGTCAGCCCCTTTCCAAGGAGGAGAAGGTCAGGGACGCAAAGGAGGCCAAGGAGGCCGAGCGCGAGCGCAAGCTGAAGCGCAAGGGTATCGTCCGCCAGGCCAAGATTGAGTTCGAGAGTCGCGAGGGCACCAAGGTCCCCGAGGCGAGCGGCGGCAAGTCCCGCGGATACGGTTTCATCGAGTACTCGTCCCATCGATGGGCGCTCATGGGCCTGCGCTTCCTCAACGGCTATCAGCTGGAGAATGAACTGGGCAAGAAGCAGCGCCTCATTGTCGAGTTCGCTATCGAGAACGCCTCGGTCGTGGCCCGTCGCAAGGCCAACGAGAAAAACCTCGACCGCAACAGGCAGAATGCCCAGAACGCCAAGGACGGCCAGAACGCCAAGAAGGGCGCTGCCGAGGGTAAGGAGTTGCCCAAGATGGCCTCCTTGAAAGACAGAAAGAAGGATAAGAAGAAGGGCAAGAAGGGTAACTTGAACAAGGGCAAGAAGGAGGAGTCGGAGTCAAAGCCCGAGAAAGCGGACAAAGCCGACAGCAAGAAGCCCAAGGGCAAGGTCGATCGCGAAGATGTGAAGCCGTTGCTCATAGCGAGGAAGCGTCTGATGAGGAAAAAGAAGGCCTCTTCTCGGGGTTAGGCCAGGCAGGGAGAAGCATGGTGTATGCGAGGGATGTAATTATGGGCTTTGTGCATCATCAAGGCTATTCAAAAGCATTCAAGTTTCATTCAATATTCATAACACGTTCTACCAACACCCATCTTCATTTTCCGTATCTTGAAGGACGCTCTCCTTATATATATGTGTATGTGTGTGTGTGTGTGTGTGTGTGTGTGTGTGTGTGTATGAGCCAAAAGTACTCGTCAGCGGGTGCCCCTGGAATTCCCACGACACGTTGTGAGGTCAAGCTGAAGCAAGGCCCCGTTGCATTCAATGTTACAGCCCAACCAAGGATGTATGGAGGGTGGTGAACCACCAGTGTTTTTACACCAAGATGAGAACAATTATAAAAAAACGTGTTCAAGTACCATATCCCGGGCGCGCCCTCAAAAGGATGGACACTCGTATTTGTATTGCGGATAATATTCCAACGGCACCCAATCTCAAAGTTTCCTTCTACCAGAAACGCCGATCCAATATGCAATGCTGGGGAAAGATAAATATGCCCCCCCGAAGCCCCTCAACCATAAGGTTCCTTGGTTGTTGAAAAATAAAATTAACATACATCTACCTTTTGTTTTTTATACGTTCTCCCCGGGGTCAGTGTCGGCATCCCTCCTGTTCCTCTTCGACCTGAACAACCCTCCTAGCGTGTCGCTCAGGCTCCGGGGTCTTCCCGTCTGGGGCCCCCTGGAAGCACCCTCGCCTGCTGTCCGACTACGCTCGGCAACGCCTCCGTCCCCGTAGTCATCCCCTCCACGCATGAGGTCATGTCTCTCGGCATCGCCGTCCGGGCTCTCGTTGTTCTCGGACATGAAGAGACTGGCTCGGATGCTCGAGCGCAACCTCCGCACCGAAGGCCTGCGCAGCAGCGGACTTTCTGCGCTCCTCAGAAGTGTGTCCTTGACCACGGCGCTCACAGTGGACGAGAGCGGAGACGGAGAGAAGATCGGGCCTGGGTATTGGTGGCTGTGGGGTCGGTTCGGCAACGATACACGTGGTGTGACCGGTCTGGTGTCTGTGGGATATTTGGGTTGTAGTTGGCCATCATAGTATGGCGTTGTTGGCTCCGACGGTGAGGAGCCGAAGCCGGGGAACGTGCGAATAGAGTCGTCAGATATCGTTCTCGTCCCAGGCGGGGGGGCAATATCGTCCGCGGAGAGGCTCCAAGGGTTGGCGAGCAATGGTTCAGCCTCTGAGCTAGGAAGATTGCCTGTCGACGCAGCTGCGGGAACGCGAAGTGTGGGGATTCCCGAGTCGTGCTGCATACTGAACTGTTTCGACCCATTATTTGGATGCCCTACGGTGGAAGCCCGCGAGGAGCGGCGTGATCTCGAGGACGGGACTGAGATGGATGAAGGCGCCAGCGGCTGCGTGGGGCTATAACCGTCTTGCTCGGCCAAGCCGATCGTCTCCTCGACGCCATCAGTGTCGGACATGCCATCCTCGACATCTTCCTCGACACGCCCGTTGGTGATGAGGAAGACACCAAAAAAAGTGAGCAGGCAACCCCCAACAAACTTGCCTGCCTGTTCGGCGGATGTCCGCTCGAAGTCGCGATACAGGACGGCACTGCCAACGATGACGCAGAGCGTGAACAGGACAAACTGAATGGGAATGACCTGCGTCGAACTGAACCTCTGTAGGGCCTTGTTGACGTAGCGCACCTGCATGACTGCGGTGAAGAGAAGTATGAAGAGTAACGCCCAGGCAACAGGGGTTTTGAATGCGCCCAGGAGGGTGGTCGACAAGATTGAAGACACTCCCTTGGTGGACAGAGCCGTGAAGCCACCTAGAGCAAACGTTAGTCGGCGGTTCTCATCGTCCTCGAGTGCGGTGCATACCAAAAAGTCCCACAAGACCAAGGTCAATCAAAATGGTCCGATGGCCGTATCTCGGGCTCGCCCACATGAGGACAATAATCAAGGATATCGTCGCCGCAAGGTATATTTCGAACGCCAATGTCGTGATGGCGTCCCACACAGCATCGGGGTCGAGTTTCGTCTCCTCCTGCTTGGCGCTCAGAACCACAACGACCACTCCGGCCACAGCAATAACGACACCCCAGAAGTCGCGCTGCCTGAACTTCTCCTTGAATACGATCGGCGCGATGACACAGTTGGATATCAGCGCGACGACTCCCAAAGGGGACACGATGGAGGCGGGCGCGAAACCATATGCCAAAAAGTTGCCCAGCTCACCGAGGGTGATGAGGATCTGGCCAGCCCACCAATAGGGCGACTTGAGGTATGTGGATGGGGTTTTGTCGTCGTCGGTAGAGTAGTCGGAACCAGCGGACTCCTCGGAGCGAAAGGATCTCGTCAGAGGAGCGGAGTCGTCGCCATCGTGGTCCGCGTGGTGGTTGACGCCGTCACGGCTCTCGTCTGTGTCTCCTGCTTCTCCACCACCAACAGTGCCGTATGGAACCGTCTGGCCTCCGCCCGGCGCATGTTTCAGGGCCTCTCTCGCTCGCCGCCGGACGCGGATGCGTTCTCGGTGGAGTCGAAGGTGGGCGTAACGCTGGACATTGAGGGCGAGAGCGATGAGAACATTGCCAACGATTGCGGTGATGATGCCTATGAGCGAGGACCAATTCTGCAGGTCTTTGCCGTCGTCCGGGCGTGCCGCAGGCTCGGCGGCGACGAGCACGGGGGCTATCGTCATGACCGGCGGGCACTAGTGTTATGACGCCAGAAAAGAGAAGGGCAGGGAGTGTAGATATCGAGCCGCGGGTCGTGTATGTGACAGGTTTGTTGTTGATAGACTTCTATTCTTTTTCTTTTTCGAGAACAGCACAAGCAAAGGGTGCTAATTGGGCGAGGTTGGCGATGACGACGGCGCGAATTCGATCGCCGGACACCCAAGCGCAGTGGATGGGTGGGCTCGAGTGGGATGCGGTATCATCTGGACAGCGCGAGGATGCGGTAACGTAACGAAATGGCACCGGGATACTGGCAGAAAAGGCTGGCGGTCCTACAATGCAGAGTGCAAATCGTCGTAGCCAGCCATGAGGATCTGCGATTGAGAAGTGGAAACCGGTAGCTCGGGGGAAAGCCAAGTGTTGAGTGGTAAAGTCGGTAGGTGCCTTAGTAGTAGGTAGGTAGGTAGGTAGGTAGATACCTAGGCAGGTAGTACCTAGTCTAGTAACAATTGGAGCAGTCAAGATTTTAGTGCAGTTGCTAGGTCCGTAGTTGGCGGCGTTGACCAAATGCTGCGATGGAACTAGGCTGAGGCTACTCAATGCATGCTCTCTTCCCGTTCCCTTGTGGTGGTGGTGGTGGTGGTGGTGGTGGTGTTTCTCCTCTCTTCTGCGACTCGCATCGGTCGGATGCTGACGCGAGGGTCTGGGCAGGGAATGAGGCACGTTCCCACATTCAAGGTAAAAATCCCCCAGCCAAAGAGGAAAGAAAGTGGCCCGCCCATCAAAGAAAGTCCCTGAGCGAGGTGAAGTGGGTCTCCGATGATGCTCCCAAAGTGTGGCTCAGCACCCAGTGTGGGGTTTCCAGACTCGAATCTCTGCTGCAAAATGCTGTCATTCCCGTGGCGCTCTGTGTCCCGAGCACTGGGTTGGCATGTGCATCATGTTGCGAGGAACGCTGCCTGCTCGTCTCCGAGGGCTTACCTGTTCACCTGCCAGCCACACTGGTTTAGCGTCCGTGTCGCACTCCAAAACCCAATTCGTAGAGGATTTAGTCCAGGGTCGGTCGCTACGGGCGGATCTTTCAGGAACGCATCACCATCTAATTAGTGAGTAGATTGATTGTGTGAGGCAGCGACCCGACCGAGGGGGTGGGGGGCAACGGCTAGTTTAACTGTGTGAGGCTGAGACCCGAGACCCCGATTGAACGATTGGAACGTGGACCAGCACGTGCCGGAAGCGGGGTACGGACTGTGGCTTGAACGCCACACTGGATGGAACCTGGGATAGGTATTTTGGTCTCCAGAAACCTGCTGTCGCCGCCACCGCCGTCGTCACCGAAACTCCCTCTTCCGCCCCCCAGAGACCCGGCCAATCCCAGCTCGTTGGGGAATTGTCGGAAGTTCTAGAGGCTCCGATCTCTGTCTCCTCGCGTAACTAACTGCCCACCTACCTACCTCACTGGAACCCCGCCGTCTCCCCGACCGCGACTACCGGTGAGCTAGCTGGTCTGATCTAATCAACGTCGTCATTCTTCATGACATTTCATCTTCGCCTGTTTCGTCGTTCAAGCACTCATCCCACTGTTCATGTAGGCCTCGAGCCTTCGTTGATGCATCCGGAGACAATCCGCGAACTGCCTGCAACAACATCCAAACCCGCGTGTCTCATCAACTGAGGTGCTCGCAAGGCACAACCAGCCCGTATCTTAAAGCCGACTACTTGATTTGGCACCTCGACTAACCGTTTTGTCCATCATGTCCGGCAACGATTCCTCTGACAACTTCTTCGTCCGCTTCAAGCAAAAGGTTGACGATCATGTCGCCTCGGCTTTCCAGAGAGTCCTGGGCATTCCCTCCGCAGTGTCCCGCCTCAACAGCAGCTGGCCCGAGCCTCCCCGACCGTCCCAGATCGACAAGAATGGGCGCAGAATCGCAACGGGATTAGAGGACAACGGCACCACAGATGCCGTCCAGCCCCACGGGTCGTCCTCGCGGAACCCCCACCGGACTGTGTTCGATCTCTTCTCGTCAATGTCGCCGATGCAGGCCCTTTTCGAGGCCGACAAGCTCACAGAGTCCCTGTACCAGGTTATGTGGATTTCGTTTCTCATCGACTCGCCATACTCGCCCTTGCGGCTCCATGACCTGCCGCAGCCCACCCCCAAGGACCTCCCCGAGGGTGCTGACCCGACCCTGTTTGGTTTCGAGGACGCGTTCGAGGACCTGCTCATGGTCAGCAGCGGCCAGGGCTTGCCGGATATCAACGAACGGGTCCGCTTCCGGAAGGAGTGCCGCGAGTCCTTCCCCCGGGGGCTGCCGCCGATCCTCTGGCTTCACCAACTCACTCGTCAGGGTCTGTGGGATGGATGGGTCACGAGGCCCGAGGTGCTGGACGGGGCCGTGAGTGAGCGGTGGCGGCGGTGGCTGCAGGAGCAGGATGACCCTTTCCATGAAGGGAGATCATTGCCCGCCCCGAACCAGCCGTCGCCCAAGGACCCGGAGATGAAGCCGGTATTTGACAAAGCGCCACGGGAGGCGCGAGCTCCTCCGGAGCAAGACGACCACGGGGAGACGGAGGAGGATTCCTACTTCTCGGTCATGGGCAAGGCACGTCTCAACACATCTCGTGAGACGTCAACATCCACAACCGCACCCGAGTCGCCCAAGTCGCACTCAACCACACGAGACCTCTCACCGCGGGGCCTCCCCGCTGGCTGGAGAGTCGTGGAAAAGATCCAGGAACGGGAGGACGCCAAGGGCAACGTCGATGTCACCAAGACGGTCACGACGTTCAACGATAGGGGCGAGGAGGTCGGCAGGCAGACTGAGAGACGTTCCGAGTACGCTTGGTCGGCTACGTTCTCGACGGGCAATGACAAAAACAGGGATCGGCAGCAGCGAGATGCCGATGGGGAGGGAAATGACAAGAGCAGTTGGTTCTGGAAATAATGTAGCGACTTTCCGACTTTCTCCCTCTTCCTCTTCTCGGGTCACTTTTTTCTTCTTTTTCTGGCGTTATTGGAATGGGATGGGATCAAGGGTCGACTGTATGAAACGAAAAGCCAGCATCAGTGTACAGAATAAAAACCATCGGGCAAATTGGGAATGGCCAAACCGGTCAAATCTGGAAATAGGGTACGCAGACCTCTTCCGTCTCCCAACAGTTGCTCGTCTTTTTGCTTTCGGGTCTCCCCGTCACAAACCCGCGTCCTTACAGAACCTTCTCCCGCACGACGTGTCCCATCTCCTGAGGAGATTCCGTTTTCCTCACACTGGGAGCAGGCTCCGTATTCTTGGTCTTG
Source organism: Colletotrichum somersetense (assembly GCA_030867255.1). Lineage (NCBI taxonomy): Eukaryota > Fungi > Ascomycota > Sordariomycetes > Glomerellales > Glomerellaceae > Colletotrichum > Colletotrichum somersetense. The sequence continues at coordinate 135,281 of MU843508.1, read as the reverse complement.
GTCTTGACCGCCGGGGTCCTTGAGGATATTGTTGAGTCGCGTATCCGCTAGCAACCAATGCCGTTTCCTCACAATTCATCCTCCCAACCAATCTTCGACGGCCAACAGACATGTGTTGACTTATCTGGCATTAGAGCACGAACCAACAGTCGAATCCCGCAATCGAATCATGTGCTAATTTAGCTGCTTCACTTCGTGCCGCTCTCGAAGGCCGCCGTGCCGCCCCGGACCGATGCTGCTTGGAAGAACCGGCACCAAGCCTTTAGGTCAGACGAAACCCGTCAACCTCGGCTTCAACCATGAACGTGGGCCCCGTCCTTGGTCTGGAAAGGATTGAAATAACCGGCTCAATACGGAGTAAACAGGTAGCGATGGGAATGAGGCGGAGGACGAACTTTTCGGCACCGGCCAATATCGCTTAGTGTCCCGTCACCATTTCCATCTTTCCAAACGGCTGCGGCGGAACAAAACGGCGCCTTTACCAAACTTAGCAATTGAACCATGGCATAACCATGGCATGAGTAAGTTGGTCGCGGGTTCATGTCCGTGGCTCGGCATGTCTCGTATGAGAATGCCTTCCAGACGGTTCTACCCCCCCGTACGTGGAGCCACGGCACGCCCGACGAAGCCTAGCAAATCTCAACGTAGCCGCTGCTCCGATGCAGTATCACACCGCGTGTCCAGAGAGGCAAGTTCAGATCCTTTCCCTCATTCGGTATCTATGCGCCGTGGCGCGACGCGCAATAAGGGTCCCCCGATGCCTGGCGGCACAAGATCATCGGCCCTACTAGGGGGGCCGATACCGAAGTAAACCCCCAACGGGCCATAGGGATTTGTTCCGCAGCCCGCGCGGCCTACTTCTACTGAGACAGCAGCTCGTTCATCTGCAGGTGGACAAGGCGGACGACCGTTGGGTGCAGGGCCTTCCTTCAAGCTAGGCTACTAGCGAAACCCTAAGACCTCACGGGAATACCGTTCCGTTCGGAAGTAGCGTTCCCCCGTTTCCCCTCTGAGAGAAGCTCCCTCTCCTAGCCTACGAGGCCGACTAAGCAAACCCCAAACAACTCGTGTCGCTCTAATGCGGCGACGGGACGCGGAAAGAAGCGAATGTAGTAGCATGGAGCTTATGTGAAAATGGGTCAGCAGCCACGCAGCCTCGCAGAAAGTGGCAGAGGCGCGTCCGGCGGTTGGGCAACGCCATGAGGATACTGCCACACTCTGAGGTTTCCGCTGGATAAGAGATACACGATTTACGGATACGGATTCCTTTCCGAACGGTGGCTGGCCGCTAGAAGCGCTATCCGGGTTCTGCCGCACCAAGCCAATAAATATGTTCCGAATCTGGAGCCGATGATCACTTCAATTTGGCCAACCGTCGATCCTTTACATGGGGTCTTCATTGAAGGGCCACTCCTCCGCTCACATCATGCTCTCCGACGGGCTGACGGGCTGACGGGGTTGTCCTCAGCCCCAGCAAGCGAACGCCGGCAGTTGCAGGAACATTAGTACGGATAAGATTGGACCAGCTCCCAATATGTGTTCTTCGTACCTCCCCCGCGACGTGGAGACGCCGCCATTCAGTCTGTGCGGCCGTGTTCGAATATCACATGCGGGTTTGGACATCTGTATGTTGCGGAACATGCACTTCGCCAGTACCGATGGAACGAACGCGCACGGCCAAAGGTCGGGCTTTTCAACCTGTGAAAAAGAAGAAGATCGGCATGCCATGGGTGCGGCTTGTCCAAAGGAAGGGACCAGACAGTTTGGTGACGCGGGATAGTAGAGGATGTCTGATATCATGAGTGCTCGCTTCTGCAAGCCAATTTGAGCCCATCGGAGTCGGACAGCAATCGCCACGGCGCACCCAGTTAGCGGCCCAACGTCGGACTTGTCCCGGGGTGACTGACGCTAAAGGAAAGTTACGAAGAAGGCCGTTTGATTGCGCCCGTGGTGGTTCCGACCGGGGCCGGCCAGCAGCCTCCTTGCCCAACGCGCTAACTTCTCAACCGCGAAGACGACGTATCTCGAGAGTCAAGGTAGCTAGAGAAGAAGAAGACGACGACGACGACGACGATAGTCTGAGCCGGTTTCCACCTGTGCTTCTGGCTTGGCCCTGTCAGTTGAGTGACATGGTGTCAAAGCAAACCACGATAATCATCATCGTCATTCTTTATTTGCTAATCTATTTTGTTGTTGCTGTGTCCTCCACCGGGATGGCCGAACCCGAGTATGAGCGCAACAAATAGTTTAAACGCCGTTTTCTGCCGCACTCCGACTTGTTTATGCAGATCATTCACATCCGAGCGTCGAGGGAGGCGGGGGTGGGATAACCGGGTTTGAAGGTACTCCATCTTAACGTTATGCGCGCCTATTCCGGACAACGGCAGTTGTGGAATAACAAGGTACGTCTGGGTTGTGCACAGTTCATCTAAGGGAAACCGCTGGGGTGGCGGCGTGTCCAGAGCCATATTATGCAAATCGTCGTCACCCAAGATCGACCGCCAAGGGCTCGGAGAATGCCCTCGTTTCGAACAGCAACGGACTCGTGACTACTTTCTTTCCTCGTGAACCAGGACCGGGCGGTGTTTCGATGTATCGTCGTATCGCGCACACGCTGCGCCCACGACGGGCCCCATCAATCTGCACTCAACGACTCGGTATGTTGGTGGAAACTAGGACATATAGGTGAGTGATGAAACCCAGCGCGACGCGGAAAGAGTGTCGGAGAGACGGGCGACGGGATGCAAAAAAAAAGGCAATAGGAAGGGCGCTATAATAACGAAGAGGGTGTTATTGCTGCTGCTGTGTCTCCCTCCCAGGAGCACGGGTAGGACTCTAGCGCAAGCTACGCCGAGGCCGACAGGGGGCATCGTTCGACGATGGAACCACGATACCACATCGATTGTCCGCCCGCAATCCTGAGAGGAAACGTCGGCGAAGGCCAATGGCAGTCCACGAGGCAGAGCAGATGAAACAACGGTTCTCTATCTGGTTTAGTAGCCGACCCGGCTCCCACTTCAATGGCAGTGTAATCCAGATTTGTCGAGTCGACTCCTCCAAAGAGGGACGACGAGGTGGAGGCGATCGGGACTGTAGGCGGTACGGTGCGTAAAGGAGCCGGCGCCGACGTGCCCAGGATACTGGGGTCCTCCTTGCTCGGGATGCAACGACACCGCAACCGAAACTCTCGATCGGTGTCCCGATCCCGTCTGCGGCCTTTGTTGTGCTCATCACACGCCCCCAACCAGGGGAAAGGACTAAGGCAATGTATACTACGCAGCCGTGGGAAACAGATTTGTCACGGCTGTGTAATCTCTCGGCGGCGTCGTGGTATCAAAGCCGTATTATGGGAATTGGGAGTCGACAGGACGGAGCGAGAAAGAAAAGAAGAAGAAACACAACCCCCAGCACCCTTCCCGCCTCCCCCATCTCGAAGAATGAGAACAAGTGTAGCACTCGGCCTATATTTTGGCAGCATGTTTTGTCCTCTAGAGTTGGAGGAGATCTAACAGGCCGTTCCTGGACTGAACGTTGTCTTGCCGAAGGTCATCTCTCAACACGAAGTGATTGTCAGCAGCCTGCCTGCCCGCGCATGGGGAAAGATACATAGTAGGCCGCGAAAACGGGCCATCTGTCCATCTTCAGGGCTTCCATGTGAGTTTTGCGGGACCTTGCAGGGTCTTTGTTGTGGTGAGGGTATGAAGTACCATGTGTTGAGTGTATTGGTCGCACGCAGCTACTAGTTGAGCCGTCACACCGACTGACGAACCCGTCGTTAGCCTATGCAAGTTCCTCCGGGATACACGATGCCTCCTCCCCCAACCGAGGCGGGGGGCGCATCCACAGCAACGCCATCTTCCAGCCGAGATTCCGTCAAAACCAACACCACACACACCATGGAAGTCGGATTCCCAGCTCCCGGGGAAAGAGACATGGACAGGCTCTGATGGGCCATGGTTGTGCATGGCATCCTCAGCGACTGTTTTGTCGACTCGTGCTGGAGTGCGTTAATCGAAGATGCAGCGGGTTGGTGCCTCGGGTCGGACGAGAACCAGGGGGCTCACATTCTTACTGGGCCCTTATTTTCCCCTCTCTTTTCTGTTCCTGGTCTACAGACGGGTCGTCAAGAGAGGTAAGTGATGGCCGGCCCCGACAACCATCATACTTTCGGAAGGTTGCAATGTTTTGCGAAGGCCATGCTGCAGGCATTTGTTCCTCAGGATCCTGTCCTTCTCCACATGGAGAATCTCAAGCAGTGGAAGAGTCTATTCCAAATTTTGCTCGACCTGTAGGCATATCGCGCATGATATTGGACTTGCTCGTTTTGGGTGGAGGCTTTCTGGATGCCTGAACCCCACGATCTCGCAAGAGAACCCAATTCCGGGGGTTCATACTCCCCTGACGTGTCTGTCTGTTCAGAGCGTTCCTTGTCCATGTGCTTCTGTTTCGCCGTGGCTTGGTACGGTGCAGTATGGCTGGAACTGTTTCCGCCATTGCATTGGGCATCTGTCCAGCGGACAGGCGACCGACGACCGAGGACATGTCAATCGACGATGCCTTGTGAGCAACAGCGTCGGATTCGGCTGCCATTGCCGCCTGCACGTCGCCAGAGAAAATGGGAAGACGATGCGCCAACGAGGCAAAGCGCAAACGAGCGGTCCAGGGCTGATGTTCTGGAAATGACGGCGTGGCATCCTGCCGGGAGCCATCCCGCAAGAGCTGGGAGGCAGGGTGGCGCGGCAGGGCTCGATGAAGAACTGCATCGCATCCAACGACTGACTGGCTGGCTTGGAACGTGGTGCTCCAACAGAAAATGTTTAATCTCCTGGCTGCATGGCCTTGGCTCTTGGGTGTGCTTCGAGGATGGTTGGTGGCTGGCGGCTAGCGATGGCGATGGACCAACAGAAACAGCTACAATGACGAAGAGGATCAGACCAGGCCGGCAAAGCGAGGTGCTCATGTCGGTTACAGGCAGCCAAAATCCCATTGATTTTAGCCTGTAAGGAGCATTTCGTACTTCGCACGAGGTCGGTCCAGACAGTCTCCTCCTCGAGGTATTTCCAATCCGTCGCCTCAAGGCTTCCTTCCATCGGGCTTACGCACGGATGTCAACAACTTTCTTTTCTCGGGTACCGCCTCTTTGGTGATTCGCATCGGCGGGGCGGTCCCAAGGGCTGCTGGTTCAGGTATAGCCGCGTAGGGCTGCTGGCACAAGAAACGTAAATGAAGCAGATGGAATGTGGTCTCGACTTACTTGGCAGCAGCCGGACAGCGGACAGAGAAGGGCGGAACAAGCAAGACGGACGGTAAGCCATCTCGGCTTTGCAGTGAGTAGATAGGTAGGTAGGTAGGTAGGTAGGTACCTTGGGCCTGGGTTTTGGCAGGTGGCAGACAATGCGACAAAAGGGCAAGCAAGGTACAGAGGTACTTGATTTATGGGCGGCCGCTCTTACTATTGCAAGGTACTTACATACAAATACAGGTAGTACCTACTACGTAAGTAGGTAGGATGCTAACTGGTGCTGGAGGGGCGGGAGAGAACGGCGTCTCCTGCAGAACATCCTTGACTTCCATGACATCCATCGTACCATTGTAACGCCAACCAGGACCCTACCAAACTAAACTAAACTACCTATCGGTGTCCCGTTTCTTGGGCGAGGTGGAGACTCGCACAGTGCATTGACTCCCATAGCACGCGCCCACCCTTCCTCGCCGTCATCCCTCCAATCGGAGGTGTCACCAAGAAAGCAATGGAGGTCTACGGTGGTACAGATATACGGTTATATAGAATCTGCCACTATATAACACAAGGAAAATGGTGGCATGGGTTGACGGGCCCGTTCCAGAGGCGGGGGAGCTCTGTCAAGACTCTGGACCCGACCCAAAGTCAAAATCAAAGGATTGCTACCTAGAGGTACCTACCTGTATAGGTAGGTGGTATAGGTCTGTGTGTGATATCGTTGATAGCAGAGGATAGCTCTCCACCCTGATCTTCAGCATCGATATCTGGAGTGGGTGCCCTGTGCCCGTGCTGTCTTTATCTCTACAATACATACGGATACTTGTAAACAAAATAGGCACAATACGTGTGATATCTCATACCCGTAGCTGGAGGTGGGAGAAGGGCGGAGACGAATGGTTCCGGTCGGTTCCCTTTGCAGGAAGTCACCTCCTGTATATGTGCGTGCCCAGGCACTTCGTACTCCGTACCAGTGGATTTTGTGGATTAGCAGGGCCCTAGCTCGTCTAACGCCCCCACAGTGAGCGAGTAGTGCTTGTGCAGATGCAGTGTAGTGTACGGACAGGAGGTAGGTAGACGTTTGACGCAATGGGACACACTGTGGCTGGACTGAGTTCGGGGTGCTGCAGACGGAAGTGGAGAATAGGTAGTGCGCTACGACGAACTTGGGGTAGGGGCTTTCGCTCTCAATGGCGGACAGAACGTCGATGCTGCCAAGGTAGGTACCTACCTACAGTGTAACTGCTGTTCCTCGAAGGCATGTATACAGTATCTAACCAGATAGGTAAGTGGGTACGTAGGTATACACTGTGTGTGGTAGCCTAGGAGGACGGCAGGCAGACACGGGTTGAAGTTTCAATCGGCATGGAAGGTGCAGATGGTGGCAGTATTCGTAGGTAACACTGCTTGCTAACTGAACCAGGTAGCATGCATATCCCACCTTAATACCTCGGATGGTTGCTGCTGGAATTCCTGACCGCGAGGCAAAGGTAAGGCAGGGAGGGTGGGGCCGGGCGAACAAGGTAGGGACAGGCAAAGATGTGCAGTGCAATAGAATAAGCTGCATCTGCACCTAGGTAATGTACGCAGGCCTTCCTTGCTCTCTGCCTCGGCGTATCGTACCTGCTTCTCTGCCTTCCTTTACCAGGCAAGACCTTCCCCCGTCCTCGATTCAGTTCAGTCCAGTCCAACCCGGGTTCGATGTCCATTCTCCGTCTTGTCCGTCCCTCCTTCCAGGAACGCACTACCAGCCCGTCCAGACCGGGACAGAAAGAGCCTTGCCCCCCGAGCTATAATTGGATCCACGAATGTAGATCTGATTGTATGTGTGTGTGTGTGTGTGTGTGTGTGCGTCCGTCAGCAACAAGCTGCAACATTTCTCCGAGACAAAGAACAAACGATTCATCTTCTCCCGCAAGCCTTGCCTCATCCAGACCGCGTCCCCCGTCCATTTTGCAGCACAGCCAAGCCTTTCTAAACTAGGACGAGGCTGGTCAGGCTTGACAGGCTCGCCGTGAATTGCCATTCATCCAACAAGCTGGAAAAGCTAATCTCACGCCTATGACACTTCTGAAGTTCCGCCTTGTTCATCCGTGACTACACTCTGTCCGGCAAGCGCAATGTCAATCAATTGCTCAATCAGACCGCCTCATTATAACCGCAATACCAATCCATGACAAGGCATCCTGAATCGGTCGGCGCCAATTTCAAATCCCAGCTCTCCAATGGTTAACCGGTGGTGCTACATACCCAGAACCCTGGATTTTCTATCCGTCCACCCATCCCTCCACTCGTCCGTCCACTCTCGTTGCCCTCCAGACTGCGAATGCAGTGCAGGGAGACGGGCACCACGAGTCGTCATCTGTGCGCTATACTGCTACTTTGCGTTGCGTCGCAAGCGTCGTAGCCCTGATGATAGAGATACGTTACAAGCAGATCCATCTGCAGAACCGAGCGTCCGGATTAGAGAACACAACACCATCGGCAACTGGGAGACCAGATAAGCAACATCGGGTCGAAACCCCTCATATCGCTGTCTGCTAAGGCATCCTTTGCAGATATCCACCACACATCTATCCCACATCTTATCCACTGCTCCTGCAGACGGCCTCGGCTTCACTTTGCATCCCGCGCCTTGCTCTTGCACTGCCGCACAGCTGCACCCGCGCTGCACCGCCATCCGTTCATCGTTCCTGTAGTTCCTTTCACCTCGATGACGGGACCGTCGAGAGCGCGTCCTGTGCCCGCCCGGGGCGGGATTCGGCATACTTTACTTCGCCTTCACCACCCTCGTGTTCATCCTGCGTACCCGCCTCATCTGCACGACGTGAGGGGCGCACTGTCCTGAGTTGTCGTATGGATTACGCAGTCGCTGCAATTGGAGTGCTCAGAACCTTGCGTACCTTGCAGCCATCAGGCCCGTCAACTGAGATGATCTTGGTCCAGACTACCTGTTCGTACGTATAGTACGATGTACATCACACACGGTCCCTCCGCCGCTCTGCTCATCTGTCCGGGCCCTTCCTTGCGTCTCCATACCCGTCACAAGCTTCTGACGAATAGGCAGCCGTCCCGCCTCTGTGGGACAGTGGGAACGGACAAGAGAAAACGACACCCTCGCCGTCTGTGCGTTGGGCCCATGCAGGCACGCAACTCAAGTCCGCCTTGAGCCAACGCCTAGCAAGCTTGCCCGCGACCTAGCTAGTAACCAAAAGAAGAACAAAACCAGAATAAGAAAACAAACAAGGAACAAGCAAAAACAACAACAAGGAAGAAAAGAAGGGACAAAGAAATACAACAAAAAGACGCGCTCTCGAGTCCTGCTCTAGCAATCAATGCCGAATGAGATTTCGGATAAGCTTTGATAACACCCAATACCCGCAATAGGGCTAACTTCGTACATACAAGCACCACGTTAAAAGCGGACAAGTTGGAGAGAGACAGCGGGTCCAATAGCCGTGTGTTGCTGACAGCTTGACAGCGCGCGCGGGTTACGGGCTCGGGAAGGGCTTGCTCGTACTGACACGTTCTGGAGTGCTCGATCTAGACCTCGCGAGCTTGCACACACTAGCCGCCAACCCCATCTGTCTTTTGCCAATCTTTCCCACATCAACACAACACATTCCAATTTAAGCTGGAACCCCGCTGTCCTCATTTTGCGTTCCCCCCGTCCCCCCGAAAGAGAAAAGGAGAGAGAGAGAGAGAGAGAGAGAGAGAGAGAGAGAGAGAGAGTCAGTCATATCTGGAGATCATGGCATGACTGGCACGGCTCCGGATCCCTCATGTGGAGCAAACGTGGCTGGTCCTTTCAAAGCCCCAGTGGACCCGGCCGGATCCAAGCTGGTGCCCTTCCCCTGGAAAAAGCTCGGCGTCGCCTTGCCTTGGCGAAGCTAGGTTCCCTACCACACACGTTGTACACTACATACATACACAATCCAGTACTTGGTAGTGTACTACGTATGCACTGAGCGGTTTGTTCTGATGGCAAGGCCCTAGCTCGAACAAGGGTACCACGGGGAATTCCAGAACCGACTGACCGACAGAGTATATCGACAGGGCAGAGGAGATGTGGGCAAGCCCACTAGGGATGTAAGTTTGCCCTCTTGCACGTTACAATGCTCAACCAATCGCGGATCTAGCGCTAGGGTATCGGCCTTCGGGGAACGAGGGAGTCTAGCACGCGGCACGAGACAAGCCCATCCGCACCGCACCCGCAACTGCACCGCCGTACCGCGTGCCCGTTGTCTCAAACTCTCTGCCGAATAAATGGGCTGTCTCAGAGGACCCCGCTACCGTCACAAACCTAACAGTTGGGCCAAAGGTGGCCTTGAAAGAAAAAGAAAAAAAGATGCGATACACTACATTGTACCGTGTTGTATGGCATTTGACGTTTGAAGCGCCTGGGGGTCGTAACGGAGCCAGCCCCCTCATGTGCCCGGAAATCTTAATCGATTGCTTAACCGCATGATGCTGGCCGTTGGGCACCTCGCTCGCAACGTGGGCCCATGAGGGCGGTTTTGCGCCCCTATAGTATAGTATGTATGTACGAAGAAGGAAGACCGTACGGCCGGCAACTCGCAAAAGCCCGCAAATCGAGCAGTTCCTTGTCCATCGTGTGGGCGTGCCCACTGCACGGACCCAGATGTGCCTTTTTCACTATTTATGTATTCCTGGTACGGTACGGAGTAGCGCGAAAAGCCTTCCGACGGGCGCCATGGTCTTCTGGACGTCACTGATCATGATCTGTCACAATCTGGATCTGGCGTCGGTGCTGTTAGTCACGGGTTGGAAATCTTCCAAACGAAAGGTACTATATGTCCAAGTGTTCCCTCGTGGGTTTATCGGGTACACAGCAATAGTGATACAGTTGAGAAAACACGGTATGAATATTATAGTCAATACTCAGAAAATCTTGCCAACGTATCAGACAAACGAGTACCCACGGACTAGCCACGTCAAAGGGGAAAAGGAAAGTAAAAAAACAAAACAAAAAGAAAGAAAGCCGCCAAAAGCGCGATCGTCCGCAGACCCAGAAATGTCTGGCCTGCATACATACGTCACGGGTCGTCTTTGCATCAATATGCACGGGTTGGACCCGATTCGTGATACATAAGTGAGGCAAAATGGGTGTCATACTTACTACTAGTGGCTTGCTGGATCCGATGGAAGCTGCAAAGGATTTAGCCAATACTGCGGATAGCAAGTAGTTCAAGCCGCTTCGTCGTCTCTCGTCGGCTGTTGTCGGCGGCGTAGGTGTTCCAGGCGGGGCGCATAATTCACTTGCTGCGAGGAAACGTTGACGGTAAGTACCAATTGTCTGACAATTGATTTCAATAGTTCAGACGACGACAAGGTACCTAACAAATTGTCAAAGCCACGGGCAGGCACCACATGTGCATGAATCGAATCGAAACGGCAGCTCGATCGAAGGAAGCTCTGAGCACCGGCAGCGGACGACTCAAGAACCTTAATTCAATATTCTGGCGGATCAATTAGTTGTTTGGCCAATGTTCGGATGAAACTGGCCGATATTGTTGCCAAATTCAGATCCATTTCCGTCAACAACGGGAGGCATTTGGCACTGTGCGCCAGCCAGCCAACCAGCCAACCAACCAACTTGGAGGGTTTGGACGTGCCGGCGGCGTGCTGCAATTAAGACGTCGGCAATGTACGATGTAGTACCTACCTCGTACCCATAAAGTTTGTCTCTGTCTCTCTGTCTCTGGAGATGGCCGGGGCCTTGAATCAACAAACTGGCTTTGACAGAAGGCAGACTTGGTCCATGCAGCTGGTTCGCGCGAGTACACGACATAAAGTACTACGTATTGTACATACCATGTGGTGTAGTATATCACATGTACGAGGTACCGCCACTCCCGACGTTTGCTTACATCTCACCTACTTATACGGGGTACCTTACTTGGAGTGGTGTCCATGGTTGGGTAGGTAGGTAGGTACCACAGCACTCCAGCAGCAGGCGGCTTTCAGCCCGCGCGTCTCAGCTACCTATCGAATGCCCAGGCCTCTCAGTAGTTTCAGCACTTTTCGAGGCTACCACCGTCACGTGTCGGGGTCTTGCTTGTTCCTGATGTTTTTGGAGTGTGGATACTCAGGTACCTAGGTAGTAGGCGATGCCTATATGTATGTAAGTAATCAAGTGTGGAAGCAGGCGTTGGGCGGCGCGGCAAACCGGGGCCGTCAAAACGAGGGCCACGCAGTCCTGCGAATTACAATACGAATACTGCTGCGTGCGGAGTACGGAGTATACGGGACGGATGTACGCCCTCATATCCAGTGCATGACGGTCGCTGCTAGCCGACACCTAGGTTTATGGATAGATAGACAGGTTCAAATTTAGAGCCGGCTTGCAATGCACGCACGCACGCACGCCTCCTTCACATACATAATAATAGTAGGCGCAAATAAACGGTCGAGCGCTTCCAATTTCAATTTCCCCTTTGTCATTTGGCGCGTCCGGGCTCAGCTCTTCCGCTTTGGGGAAGCAGGCACATCCATCCATCCTTCCAGCCACTGGCTGATGAGATTTCTCTCTCATGTTATTGTGCTCCACTTTGAGTATACATGCATACTTTGTACGCACATTAAATCCCATACTTACCGTACTTACCTACCTACACTACATGACTATACGTAGTATCCTGTAGAATCGGCCAGCCCTGCGGCCACGGAATATTAAATTAGCAAACCATGCTGGCGGAGCCTTGAGGTCCAGGCTCTATGCGTTCATCTTGTTGCAAATATCACGAAAGTCCATAGCAAAGAATAAAGAAAGCCAGGCTAGACTCAATTTTTTTTTCCCTTTCTCTTTCTGTCTCTGACGACACGGAGACTTCCAAAGCGCGTCAAGCGTTTGTGACGGGAAAACGCGAAGAGTTGCATATGCTGGTCTTGCCATCACACACACACACACACACACATACACACACAAATACTTTTTTTTATTTCATCCATCCACTCGGTCCTGGCACGCGACAGGGAAACATTGGGCACGGCAGGAAAAGTCGTTGACTGGTCGAGCTGCAGGGTGCAAGCAGCAGCGTTCCAAGAGGACGAGGAGGGATGATCAAGGGCGGGGGTTTCCCGGCTAGCATACCCCAGGGCCGTGGACCAGCCCAAGCCAGCAAGCAAGCAAGCAGACAGTGATTGTCGTGGAAGAAGAGCAAGTGAATCAAAGAGAAGGAGGATACCGTCGTCGTCGTAGTTGCCGTTGTTGTCCTCATCGTTGTCGGTGGTGGTGCCACTACCACCTTTGCACCATTACATTATCGCACTGCTACCACCTGCCGCCCGCCTCTTGCTGCTTTGCTGCTCTTGGTTGGAACCAACCGAGCGAGATGCTGCTCGCTTCAAGGGTGTGTGTGTGAGAGAGTCGATTGCACGTTACCTTGCTCCCACCTACTGCACCCACATCGGCCGACAGGCCCCCCTCAATCCTTACGACCAGGTATTCCCAGGACCTACCTAACCTAACCTAACCACAAGTCCACAACACCCCCCCCCCCCCCCCCCTGGCGGCAACCTCTAGAGTTAGATGCCTCCATTTCCCTTTCACCCCTGTCCAGTCCAGCAAACACCCTGGAAGAGGGGATGAACGGGGGGATATGCTGCGGCGTCGCATTTTTGGGACTAGGCTCTGCGAGACTCTGAGTATATTGCACAGGGCAAAGTGGCACCCATCCCCCCCCCGCCTGTCTCTCTCTCTGTCTCTTTCTTGGTCTTGCCTTGGGTCTAGCTGCTGCGTTGCCGTCCAGAGGAACCAGAGATTGACTAACTAACGGATCCCCAGTGTTCGGATGCCGACGAACCCCCCCGGCCGACACTGCATTGACAACAGCACCATATTAAATATATTACCTACCTGTCCCAGGCAGAATCCTCCGCAGTCTGGATGATCCCTCGTCACCTGTCACTCTCTCTGAACATACAGAGAAACAACCAAAAAGGCGCTGGACGGTTGATGCTTGTTACTGTTTCTTGGCTTCTTTTTCATGCGCGCGCGCGCTCTCTCTCGCTCTCTCTCTCTCTCTATCTCTCTCTCTCTCCTCTCGTAGCAACATTTTCCCCTCAGCGCGGCTGCTCACACACGCCACACGACTTTCCTACACACTCACCCACACACACCCTCTCTCACATATCCACACCCTTTTCTCTTCCTTACTCAAATTCTCTCACACGCCAAACTCGAACATCCTCGATCCCAAACCCACAAGATCCGCATCCAAAGGCGGCCCAGTTTTAGGGAAAGGGTAAGCAAGAAAAAGAAAGTGGGCGAAAAACCCTCGACTCGGACCCATCTATAACACGCTGGAGAAGAAGGGGGATCCCTTGAGAGGGGGCACGCCTGGCTTGTCGTCGCCCTCTGCATTGAATCGAAAACAAGATGTGGGCAACAGCTCCACTGCCGTATTACTCGGCCTACAAACCGAGTCGGAGGCACGAGACGGCCACCACCGGCAACAAAGACGCCTCATCCCCGCCGCCGCCGCCGCCGCCGCCGTCCTCCATTAACACCAGACAGCAGCAACCACCTTTGCCTCCTCTCTCCAACCAACACCATCACCACCACTACCAACCTCACCACATTACTGATTTGTTCGAGCCTGCTCTTGATGGACCGCCATCACCGGAAAGGATCCGTGCCCTGAGCAAGCAGATGAAGAGGGCCTCGGCTGCGGACAAGCACACGAGCCAGACAACCACGTCCTCTGGCTCCACGTCCTCACTGCTCTCACTCAGCTCGGACCGCTCGTGGGAGCATACCCTGGAAACCATCACTCTCTCGAGACGTTCGTCGGGCCGATCAACCTCGAGCAACATGCCGCACCGAGACCGCCCAGAGAGCGTCCAGCTCTTTGGCAAGTCCATCTTCAACCGCAGGGCCAAGATGAAGCGCGAAAGCAGCAGCAACCAGACTTCTGAAGCTTCTTTGTATTCCGGTGAGCTTGCCCTAGACAGTACAACCTCGACAACCAAGGACCATTTCGTCCCATCCATTTTTGGCCGTCGCAGAACTCTAAGACAGGACGACTTAGGCGCCGCCGACTCGGCCATGGGACGAAAACTGCAGATATCGGGCCCCTACAACTTCCAACATGTTACTCACACCAAACGGGACCACCTGCCGGACCTCCAACGGGGTAGCCGTGCCGAACTAGTCACCGAGTTCTCCGCCATCCGCGCTGGCCAACGGCCCACAACCGGCCAACCCAGGGGAATCGAGGTCGAAGACCTGCACTTTGCCAACTTCTCGTCCGAAGCCCTGCACACGCAGCGAGAGGCTCCCCCAACCAGCGAACCTCGCGCAGAGCCCCCAAACCGCCCGCTCATCCTTACACGGCATACCGGCCCTCTCCCAGCGCCTAGGCGGTTGGTCAAACACGCGCGCTCACAGGAGCAGCTCCGTTCGAGTCCGCCACGGCCTGCGCCCCCGCGGCCGCCCAGGTCACCCATCCGCGAGGAGCCCATGCCACCAACTCTTCCGCCTGGGCCCGTTCCCCCGCCCAGGTCATCCAGCCGGATCGCTATGCACTACACGACTTCCCAGGACTCAATCGCCACCATCGACAGTAACCCGGAACGCCCCCAGACCAGTAACGGCTTCCAGCATCCTGGCGCTCCCTTCGAGATGGTGGCGGAAGCCATCGAACCCCCGGCCCCCGCCCAGGGCATGCCATCATCCGGCGAAGGTCTGGAGGCTCTGGTAGATGCCCCAGTCCCCCACGCAATTACAACTCCCGACGACGCGGCATGGCCGCTCACCGCTAGCACCAGTTTTTCTTCTGAGATGGCGTTGCCGGATGTGCCCGAAGAGGAGGAGCACTATATCCCGCCTGGGGAATCTCGCGCCAGCTTGACCAGCACGCGGTCATCCCTCCGAGGAAGCCGGTCGGTGCCTGTCCTACGGAAACTAGCACAGGCGCAAGACGAGTCGGGACGGCCACTGAGCGGCGCGTCGGACACACTGGGCAGCTTCGACATGTTTGCTGCACAAATCGCCCTGGAGGAAGTCTTGGAGGTTGACGAAGTGGCCGAAGCCTCTTACCGGGACAACTGGGAGGACGATATCGACTACTGCTACGAGCACGAGGCCGAGGCCAACTGCGACTATGCATGGGACCGCCCGTCGTTGGACCTCATTAGGGAGAGTTTCGTCGAGGCATCATCTTTTGACGACGACAGCTTGTTTATAGCGCCGCTGTCAGCCGGATTGAGGCCGGCACTGAGCGACCATGCGGACAGTGTCCCGGCACTAAGCCCCGCCAGCCAAACGTCTCTGAACGGCCACGAAGCCGTCACGCCGACCATCGCAACGTTGCCTGTGAAATCCAACTTCTCCCACCCCAGAAAGGAGACAAACTACAGAGGAAACGGACACCTCCACGTGAGGACGGCATCTCAAGCCTCGAGCTTCAAGGAGTCCCACGGCTTTCACCTGTCGCCGTCACTCCTCATCCCCGGAGATTACCACCAACAGATGCTGGCCGACTCGGACACGGACCCGTACCCCGTGAACATTTCGAGGCAGAACTCGGGTCACTTTTCGTTCGACGAGGAGCCGGCCCTGACGATTGAGATGTCGGGCCTGTTCGCCAGAGACCGCGCCAGCACGTCGACAACCGGCAGCAACTCGTCGGGCCGGTCCAGCTCGATCGGCGCGCGCCACGCCTCTACCAACTCGACGTGGACGGCGCTGACGAGATACACGGGAAGCACAACATTTGAGGGGTGGAACGCCAAGGTCGAAGGCAGCGAGCACTCGCGTTCGTTCAGCGTCGGCGGCCTGTCGGAGCTCGCACTCGGATCGCCCAGGGGACAAAAGTCAGTCATGACACCGCTGCCCGAGTCCGAGGAGGTCCTGGCCACGTCGCGTTCCACGGGCGACATCCGCGGCGCCTCGGGACGTCTCGACGCCAGCCAGTCTCAAGAATACCTCCCGCTCTCCAAGACGAGAGAGTTCCCCAGGCAGCACCAACGCCAACGCGCGCAAACGTTGAGCGCCCCGCCGCCCCCCGGGCAGTACGCCCTCTTCCCGCCCGTCTACTGCGGCAACCGCATCTAGTGTCTATCAATGACAGCGTGTTACGCCAATGACACGATACACAAACACCCTAGCACATCTCTCCTAACCACTCATATTCTACACACACACACACACACACACACACACACACACACACACATAGGCCTCCCCGGCCTTTGGCGAAGCGACACGGTCTCGGTTCACATCAGGCGGCGACGGCGCATCTCACGTTATTCTTTGTTTCCCGACTCTTCGCGGCAGCGCTTCGAGACTGCCGTGATTCGACATGGACATTTTCCTGGGGCATATTCGGAGGAGTTTCTCACGGATTCGATGCTTGTTTTGCACACATCGGTGCACACATAGACCAACAGGGGGCTCATCACCCATTCCGACCACCTACCATCATTGCCGCGGCTCGGCACCACAACTTTTCCTTTTGTCTACTGGCCTCCTCGGAAGGAGGGGGTGGGAACAGCCAAGTACCCACCATCACATCACCACTGCCACTACTACCACGACAGGCGCACTTGAACGTGTAGATTTTTTTTTATAGATTTTTTTCACTTTCTTGTTTCTTCTTTTTTTCTCGTCAATTCATATACTACCACCACTAGCACCACCGCTATCCACCGATTACTGCTATTTTGTTGTACAAAAAGGAACCTCGAGGCGAGAGGGGAGAGCGTTGCCAACCCCCGAAAGGGGTCGGCACGGAGCCTCCGCTGGATATGATTTGATGGATTCATGACGGTGTGGGGGAGAGGACGATATATACATATATATACATATATATATATATAAAAAGGCCCCAAGGTTTGAAAAGAAAAACATTCGTATCTCAAAAAAAGGAAAAGGAAAACAAAATAAAATTGAGGCATAAAGGAACAAGGCTTTAATCAAGGCTGGATGATAGATGGCATGGGCGGGGTTGGTTTGTTTTGTGTATAAGCGGAACGACAAAGTCCAGAGCAGAGGACCAGCGGGGATGAGAGTTACAGACATTTCCGAATAAAAGGGGCCGGCAACGATTTATTTCATCGCAGGCTTGGAAACACAGTCTCCCCCCCCTGAAGGGCTCTCTCCGTTTGGGCTTTGCATGAATAATTCAAACAACAACTTGTCGAACGTTTTGTCCCACCGAATATCCCTCCCCCCTTCGCTGGTTTCTCCCCCGTGTTTTGTTTCTGTTTTTCTGGTTTTTCTATTTGTCTGGGGAGAACTTGGACGAATACGGAAAAAGGGTTGTGTGCCAAGACTCTCAACTCCCGGCCTTGTTATGCATGAGACAGACACGACGGGCAGTCCGAAAAGAAAAGTACATGTCGGCAATGAGAGGCTGGGATGCGGCTGCAGTCAGCTAGCTAACCAGATCAGTCAGTCAACGAAGCCAGCCAGATAGTCTGTCAGTCAAGCTCGGCACGACCAATTCCTGCAAGTTGGTTGTCGTGCATTGGTGCATTGCATGCCGAACCACACACATACATACACACACACACACCTGCCATGACACAACCGAACCGACCTCTTTTCTGGATGTCGGTAGTTCCTCCCGTTCTCCCGATATATCCACCGTTTTCTGTCGCCCCGTGGACCCCGCACTCTTCTCCTCCCCGCCTCCACCGTCCGCTCGGTCCCCTGGTAAACCAGACAGACCGACGTACCTACGGTTCTTTGGCTCGTCATCTGAGGCGTCGTTGTTGACTGCGCGTGATGACCAGCCAATCATGCCCAGCCTTTTCTTCCCTTCTCTTTGAGGGGCGAGGGGGAGGGTTCAACAAAATCATAACGAACCGATCCTAATGACAATAACAAAAGAAACAAAGAATTTGTAGAGGAAAAGGTGAAGCCAGGAATAGTCTCGTCAGCGTGTAGTACTTCCATTCGGCAGCCAGTCTGGATATCGAAACTAGGTACCTAGTGTAAGACGTAGGGGGTTGGAGGGGGAATACGGGAATAAGTGGTCAGGCCGGCCCGATATCCCCGACCCCACCCACACGGAATGCCATCGGACGGTCGGCGAAGCTCCGAAAGACCCATTCATTGCCCCCCTCCGGCACCATTTCCTCCGAGATTTCGAGCTCACGAGCCCCCCCCACCCCCTCCCCCGACGCACCCAGTGTAGATGGCTTCGCTCCACGCTCCGGGAATCCGGTTGGTCGAGACTGCGACAGAGATAGAGAGAGGGGGAGAGAGACGGCCGGCACGGGAAGCCAATCGAAACCTAGGCATTCCTCCACGATGACGCGCCTGTCTCGTCCAAGGCGCTGCCCTCGGCGTCAAGGAACTCGTCCGGCCGGCTGTCCTCGCTCCCGCCCCGCCGCCCCATGGCCGCCTCCCTCTCCAACGTTTCCAGGTTGCGCAGCAGCTCCCCGCGTTCGCGGTGCAGCACCTCCCGCTCCCGCTCCAGGTTCTTGATGTGCCGCCGCGCCATGTCCAGCACCTCGGCCTTGCTGACCCGCCGCTCCTGGTCCGCCTGCTGCGACGGGTCCGACTCGTCGCCGGCCCCACCGCGCACCTGCTCCGGCAGGGCGTGGAGGAGCCCTTCGAACTGGGCGTTCAGCCGGTTCCGGTACTGCTTCTCAACCAGGTTGTGCGTTGCGCGCGTCCGCCGGTCCTCGGGCGTGTCCATCTGCTTCTGTGACTGGTTCTTGGACGTGCGGGAGGCGCTGCGCAGGCGCGGTGGCGTCGGCACCGTCGCTTTGCTGCTCGATCCGGCGGACGAGGCGGCGGAGGCGGACCTGATCGATCGGCCGCTCGTGCCGGCGCGGCCCGCGGGGTTGGCGGGCACTCCGTCGTCATCGTCGTCGTCATTTTCGTCGTCGTCGTCATTGTCAACGTCGCCGCCTTCCGCGCCGCGGTCGACCACGGTGCGGCGTTTGCCCTTCGTCTCCTGCCTGCGAGCCCTAGGCAACGTCTTGTGCGCCTTGTGCGTCCCCGCGGCGCCGCCCTTTGCCTCCAGCAGTGCGCTTCCTTCGTTGTCCCAAAAAGGTTCCTTGAAGTCGCTGTCGGTCTCCATGCTACCTTTGCCGTGCTTTCGAACGTCGTGGTTCAGCTCGGCTGCGGCGACGGCTGCAATGTTGGGCGTCAATGTCACGGAGCTGCTGTCCTGGAGCTGGGGCCGCCACGGCGAAGGATGGAAGTCTAAGTCGATCGTTGGCGGTTGCTGGTGTGCTGTGGAGAGTGGCGTGATGTCGGCATATTCTCCGCCGAGGAACAACGGCTCACCCGGTGGCGGTGCAGCAAATTCAAAATCGTACAAGTGACGGCCGGCACTGATGCTGTCGCTGCTGTCATCGCCCAGACCTCCCGCAGCAGGAATGACGGTGGTAGATGGGTTGACGCCTGCTGCCGGGGCGGAGAAGGAGGGCGGGGAAGACGCCGCATCAGCGTGCTGCTGATGTTGCTGGCCGCCTTGGTAGACTGGGACCCCATATCTGTGCGGGAGCCATGCGTCGGGCTGTTGCTGGTGGTCCTGCTGACGGAGCAGCGGCGACGGAAACTGCTGATCAGCCAAAGACGTTGTCGCTGTCCCTGGACCGAATTGGTGTTGGTGGGCGTAGTCTGCATGCATCAATCCCAGTCCCAGGGCTGAAGGACGGAGCCAAGACTGCTGCACCTGCTGATGCTGTAGATCTGCGACCTGGCGTGATTGCACATTCGCAACGGCTTGGCCCTGGTTGGCCGGCGTGGCCCTGGTCGGTTCATTAGAGGCGTTGGGGCGATTGTGGCCTGGACTCGACAGAGTGGGCTGATTACCGGGCCGGATGGCGTGGTGCGGGCGGTCGTAGAAGTCGAAAGCCGGGGACATCGGCGTTGATGCCATCATCTGCTGAGTGAAATAGTGGTCAGACTTTGTTCTCTTCTCGTTTACACTCTCTTTCCCTTGCACACTCTCTCCTCTGCCCTGCCCCTCCATCTTTCTCGGACAATAGGTCTCTCGAAAACAAAGCTCTCTCTTCTTCCCCCCCAAAAACCTTATCGTCATCTTGTCTCCGCTGGAAACATCACCCCATTATGAATGATACGTGAGGTTCGGCTCCCTTAGGCCTCCTCTGCCGGCCGCCCACACATATGCCCATCTTCTCTGGGACGAGCATTACGAACATTCCAACCCCCCCTGGTATTTGAAAAGGTTGAATGGTTTCTGGTCATCGCTTGACCTACCATCGAACCCCCGGGAGGATTTGGCTCATATCGATGCCGCCGTGTGGCTTTAAATGCCCACTTTCAACCACTTGGTCTTACATTCCTTTTCGCCATATTCTGCGCCACCTATACTGAGCGGAGCAGGCGTGGTGAAGGAAAGGTTGGTCAAACTGAACCGGCTGTGAGGGACTAGTCCCCATTCTGATGGCAACATAATACCTCGGGGAGGAAGGGACCAGTTGAGGATGCGAGTTGATGCCCGGCATGATTCTACTTACTTCCGGATCATCCACGAAGTACTCGTAGACGGGATTGTTGTTATGGTTAGGCGTTTGAGCCATCGTATCGTCTTGCGAGTGGTATCGAGGGGTTTTGGTTTGGCTCGAGAACCCTTTTCGAGTCCTACCGTCCGGTTACAAGGCAACACGAAGCCGGTGGTGATTTATACAGTCTCTGGTTTAAATTTTCGAAGCTTCGACCTCGTTCCCGTAGCTGCTCTCGTCCCCGAACCCGAGGAAAACATCCAATCCACGAGGGGTCAAGATCGGGCAACAGCAAGCAGGTGAGCCAAGGTTAGGAGACCCCGATAAGACGTCGGGTCAGACAATCCCAGTGGACGCAGGCTACCGTCAACACCGGCAAATCAAGTTCCTAACTGGTTCTCTGGAGCAGACGACACAGCGCGCTCCGGAAATTTGAAAGGAAACAGTGGGCAATCGGGAGACAACTTGCGATGCGGGTTCGCCCACGTGCCGCTCCTGTGGAGTGGCTTTAACCTCCGGCGAGCCACTCTTCCCTAGAGGCAGGAGTTCAACAGGTTCAGCCGACTGCAACAGCGGCTCAAGTGAACCAGACAAGTGGCAGTATCGAAGTTTGACTCGGTATCGTACGTCGGCGGGATGCGAGTGCAATGTCGCCGGGCCCTAAAACGCCGGCGATCGGAGGATCGAAGTGGCCTGGATTTGTGACAAAGTCACTCCACTCCACTCCAGGGCTGTCGCCGACAAAAAAGGTCAAATAAATAACGACTGCTGCCGCGCAGGGGTTTCAGGACACACCCGAACGAAGCCCGGACGAAGTTGGTCCCGGCCGTATCTTGTCTCGCCCACTGGCTTCGATGAATGCCCTGGGTTATAAGTGGCCTGCCGGCGGTACAGTCGTTCCTCTTGAGATCTCGATCTATGGGGCCGGGTAGTTAGTGTCTCCTCGCTTCCTTACTTGTATGGCAAGCTGTCTGCTGCTTGTCCGGGGGGGGCAAGTCCTCCCTCTCCCTCTCTCCCTCATTCTTCATCGCGCCACTACCCGCGCTGAGCTCGTGGTCCCCTTCATTCAACGACAGTCTACGCTGTCTGCTTGTTTTTATTTCGTTCACCCTTCTCCTTCTTTTGTCTTGTCTGATCTTATAGTCAACTGCTCTCTCTGGTTTGACTTACCAGCCGGGGCGAGTCTAGTAACTTGCCACCTGTCACCGTGACTTCTTCCGCGCCTGAAGTCTGTCAGCTCTCACGTTCTCTCCGTCGCTGTCGTCCTTGAGGTCGCCCCTTGACCTAGTCTCTTTTCCTCGAGGAGGGTCAAGGCGGGCTTTATGAGGTTCGGGTTCAACTGACCGACTAGTCGATAGGTCGGATCGCATGCGAGTTCGGCTTGGCCGCTCAAGGGCTCCGCGGTCGCTGGCCGACCAGGGCGGCATGAGGCACGGGAAGCCCCCGAGGTTCTCGCAGCCCGTACGTGGGTTGTCCAGTCCAATCCTGAGCAGTCGCTTGCGCGTGCGCGCTGGACACTGCCTCGTTGCAGATGCAGCTATGCCCACAGTAGCCTGCATAGTGCAGGTGGCCTTATCGTGTATGCGTATAGACCAGTCTCGTCTGGAGGAAAATTCAATCCTCTTGGCCTGATTCCCGGTTTCACCAGGCGCAGGAAGCCGCTGCTAGTGCGCCAGCCCGGGACAGAAGAGAACCCCTGCTCCTCGTCATGTCTAGGAGCAGTGATATCCCATCTTGGAGGGAAAGGAGCTATTGGAGGCCTGACTCAAGTGATCATGAACCCCGGAGGCTCGTATCGGGTATCCGGTTAGACTAAAGACAAGCGCCAATGTACGAGCGAACTGACAAGTGACGAGACAGTCTTCATTTTACCATCCCCACCCGGCACTCCGTTGGCCATGGTCTCTGCTCGGTCTAGGATCGGAAGAACCCACGAAATCTCTTGTTCCTTAGTTGATGATGCGACTGCGAAAGGTGACAGCCCGAACTAAAATATCGTGTCATCTTCTCGTGCCTGGAGGGAACGAGAGGGTTTCTAGTTGGAACACGTGTGCATTGGGTGCTATATGTTAGCGAAGCCTTAG
The DNA here is from genome assembly GCA_030867255.1 of Colletotrichum somersetense. Taxonomy (NCBI): domain Eukaryota; kingdom Fungi; phylum Ascomycota; class Sordariomycetes; order Glomerellales; family Glomerellaceae; genus Colletotrichum; species Colletotrichum somersetense. The sequence continues at coordinate 112,505 of MU843508.1, read as the reverse complement.
CCAGGAGCGCGATGATCTCGATTCAACTGATTTTCTCCGTGATTGACAGGGGGAGCATTGCCAGACTGCGCTCGACGGGAGTCATGGCGAAGTGCTGGGGTTAGCGAACCCTGAGCTGCCTTAGTCGCCTTTGTCTGTATGTTATCCTGCAGAACGCCCTTGTGCTCCCTCCAGAGACGGGTCAAGAACCAGGGCCTGGCCTATGGGAACCCGGGATTGTTGCCGGGCCGTCGTTTGTCAGGCTGACAAGCTTCGTAACGGTCACGGCCCCTCTTCATCACCGTGTGGGGCGCTCAGGCTGGCCGAGAATCCCGGCTCACTTGTCCATCTGCTATCCAGGGGTCGCCTTCGTGGTGTGTTTTCGTCTATGTATCATAGAGCCTCGGGTGTCTCTTCCGTTCTTGTCCCCGCCATTGGGCTTGATGCACCGAGTTACGCAGCCAATTCATGAAACCTGATCGGGCTGGCCAAGCACGTTTTCGTCCGGTGTCGTTCGGCTTGATATTATTTTGAATGTTCATGTGGCGTGTTATCCCGGCCTCGTTGTTTGTGGCTCGAAGAAAAAACTGGACGGCATACTCGATACGTCGTGGTCCTTATCGGTCGTCAAGCGTGAGCAGTTGGCTGCTTCCTTCGGCTGCTTCTGTACTCTTAAAGGAAGGTCGGCGGGTGTTCCTGCCTAGTCTGTGTGTGTTATTCCCGCTTATATGGCCCTATCCCTCAACCTTCCCACCCTACCTACGCATAATGTACCTGTACAGTACATGCAATGGATACCGCCTCCCGTGTTTTAGTGGCACGTTAAGCGTCGAGTACAGACAAAGCGTGTCGTGTTGGCCTGCCTACCTGCGGTTCTGGGCTCATATAGGCTCATATTAGCACGCATGTTAGCAGGTCTCGGTATACAAGAAATAATGACAGTGGGGAGGATGGACGTCAATGGGCGAATATTGCAACGGGCTGCCCCTGCAAAGGCCTAGTGGTAGCATTAATGTGACAAGGCGCACCCTTAACAATCCGGTCGCTGGCCTGTTCAATTTTTATTCATCTATCTTGATTCTGGGTCATGAACTCTTCAAAATCCATCTTCTCTTAATCCATCTTCCCTACTCATCAACAACAAGAGTTGTCTGCAGCGTATTGCAACGCGCCAGAAAAAATCTTTGCCTCTTCAAGCATCACTCCCTACGCCCCTTTGCCCACTCTCTGAGAACGTTCTTCTTCAGCTTACCAGTGCTAGTCTTGGGAAGCTCACCGACCACCTCGACCTCGCGAGGTACCATGAACTTGGAAATATTGCTCTGGTGCTTCGCCCACAATATCAGATCCTCCCCCTTCAGAGTCCTGCCTTCTTTGACCGTCACATAAGCTTTAGGTCGCTCGCCCCAGTGAGAGTCGGGGACTGCGACAACGGCCGCTTCGAGCAGGTCAGGATGTTGGACGAGCATGCCCTCGAGGGCCACCGAAGATATGTTCTCACCACCTAGAGCTTGGTTAGCGTCGACGGCACCACGAGGCACGAGACTGCTTACCCGAGATGATGATATCCTTGGCCCGATCAAGGATCTGGGCTGAACCGTCCGGGTGCCACACCGCCAGATCTCCCGAGTGCAGCGCGCCGCCATCGAACAACTTTCTGGTTGCAGCAGGGTCCCTGTAGTAGCCCTTGGCGCAGATGTTGCCGAAGAACACAATCTCGCCAATCTCCTTGCCATCCTTTGCCACGTCAACGAGAACACCTTCCGGTTGATCCGTCTTGACTATACGAATGGGAAGGCTCGTCACGAACCCGTGGCCCTGACGAGCCATCTTGGCATACTTCTCGCTGGTTGGGAGGGTTTCCCACGACGGCATATGGTAGCCTTTGGTGATGGGTCCGTACGTCTCGGTCATTCCATACACGTGGACGGGGAAGAGGTTCAAGTTTGTCTGACTGCGTCAGCGCCACGTCGACACAGGTCAAGCGCTTCTTGCACATCCACTTACCATCTGCTCAAAAAGATGTGCGCTCGGCGGGCTAGCTGCCACGGTTACCCGAACCTCGTGAGGTAATTTCTGTGCCTCCTTCGCGGAGCATAATAGAGTGTTGACGGTTGGTGCCGCCTGCGTATACTGTGTCAGAGCCTGGAGATGGCCTTGGTGCTTTTGCCGGTGATGCTTACGTTGAAATGAGTGACGCCTTCCTCCTTGAGGAGTTTCCAGATGAGAGGATAGTCAATCTTTCTTAGGCAGACATGTGTGCCACGTACTGCCGTCACCGCCCACGGACTAAGAAGATTAGCATAAGAGTAGGAGTGTACGACGGTGTATTCTCTTACAAAGTCCAACCGGCAGCATGGAACCTATGAAGAGTTAGCAGGGCCCTATCTGGGCGGAACAAGTCCTGACTTACATGGGGAGGGTCCATAGCTACATCGCAAGGGAGCGTTTTCAGCATCGTTATTACAGGAAGCTGGGACTTCTGACCACCACTTACATATTTACAGCGTCCAGTATGATAGTTCAACCCCGACTCGACGACGTTTCCAATGGCTGTCAAGAGCGTCAATCATCAGCGCATACCAGCCACAGCGCAGGGGTGTTAATTAGGATAATATGCGGACATGGTAACAAGGGACAAACGCAAGACACGTACCAGCCAAGTAGGCTCCCCGGTGGGTGTATACGACACCTTTGGGCCGGCTCGTGGTCCCCGAAGTGAAGGGAATGGCGAGCATATCATCCTCGTTGCCACACTGAGAATGGAGTCCCGCCCATCCCTGACCATGGAGGCTGTCATACTGCAGCCCCTCCAAGACTGCATCGTCAAAGGGGCCACTCAATTCTCCCTCAGTGGCATCAGTGTCCGTGTCTACAATGAAGGGCACCTTTGGGTGCTTTGCCTTGAACTCATCGAGCAAAGGGACGAACTCTTGGTCGACGATTATGGAGTCAACCTCGGCAAAGTTGAATATGTAGGTGATGTCATCTGGCTTCAGTCTGTAGTTGACACCCACATGGACCCCACCGGCGGCAGCAATTCCAAAGATGGATTCGAGAAAAGCTGGAGTATTAGGCGCTAGGATACCAACCCTCTTGAAGCCATGTTTCTTGAGATAGTAAGCCAGACCACGTGCTCTGTCGGCGAATTCCATGTAAGACCGTCGTAGCGTTTGGCCATTGGCCGTTATGTGGAAGATGGCCTCGGCATCTGGCTCTATCGCTGCGGCACGTTCAAGAAAGAATGTTGGGGAGAGTTGGTGAATATGGTGCTTTGGTTGAGGCTCATCCTTCTTCGCCGAAGACGACGAAAGAAGGTGTCCGAGTATATTTTTGAGACGAGATGGAGGGCTGGACATAGCAATAGTAGTCAAGGGACGAGGGGTGGCGATCAATCTAGAGAAACAAGAGATTTGGGATATGGAACCGCGGAGTAAATCGCTTTGATCGGAAATGACGTTGCCCCCGAGCACAAGCACTACAGATGGGGAGCGGGAAGGAGCGAGGATTCCCGCAACCTGACGGCGGACATTGTGCCGCTCGCCCCAGCGAGAGACGTTCCGCCACCTTTTACCCGGTTGCCATGCATACCTACACCAGTTGCCCACCTGTTTGAAACACTATACACTCGACTGTGCAGCAGCTGCATCTAGCTCTTGCCCCAGCTTCATCCTAGTTTACAGCCGGTTGTCCTCGGTAGAAATTACCCCACACTGGCAACTTGAGCCCACCAGGCAAGTTGGGGTCTGGACGCTAAGCCGCATATGGAAGATGAGCGATTACATAACCATACATTGCCTATTAGCACTGAATTGTCTTAGCGATGGTGCACGGACCCCCTTCCACTTAACAGAAAGTCGCGTCGTCGCCGTGCCACCAACCACACGCCTGGAGCCTTGCGCGACAAGGAGAGCAGCGCCGCGCGAAGCCAATGCCCGAAATTTTATCACTGGCAACCCTCTAAATCATCGCCATCACCATCCCTCTCACTCGTCCAGACCATCTGCAACCCGAGCCGGACGCCGCCCACTCAGCTTTTTGGTCCAGTTGCTCATCCATCTGCAGCACAACTCGCCCGTCCCGACGCACATTACACCCGGGCTTTCGATCTCTCGTTGGCAACCATGGCAGCTATGTGAGTGCGCACCTCGAGCTCTTACCCTGCACAGACATCGCCCTGCGATCACCCGCCTGGTGATTGCCCTTCTTCTTCGCCGCAAAAATTGCGCAACACAATGTCTTTTCGATCGTCACCACGCACATTCAGAGCTGTTTTCTTGCCATCATCAAACTGCAGTGGCTAACAGGATGGCTCCTTCTAGCGAGAGTTTCGATAGCATCTACCTGGACCTATCCAAGGAGAGCGGCAAATGCAGATTCGCCGAGAGCGGCCTCGGATGGAAGCCTGCCGGCGGTGGTGACACCTTCACCCTTGACCACAGCAACATTGCCTCAGCGCAGTGGAGTCGAGCTGCCAAGGGCTACGAGATCAAGATCCTCAACCGAGACTCGCGCATCATCCAACTCGATGGGTTCCAGCAAGAGGTAACGACGCATCCCTTCCCGCCCCAGAAAGCAGGGGGGGCAGAGCTAATTGAGCACCCGTGTGCAGGACTACGAGCGGCTCGCAAAGATTTTCAAGAACTGGTACAGCACCGCCCTCGAGAACAGGGAGCACGCCCTGAGAGGATGGAACTGGGGCAAGGCCGAATTCGGAAAGGCCGAGCTGTCCTTCAACGTCCAGAACCGACCTGCTTTCGAAATCCCATACTCCGAGATCTCAAATACCAACCTGGCAGGTCGTAACGAAGTCGCGGTTGAATTCTCTGCCCCGACGGACCAGAACGATACCGGTACAAATGGCCACCTGGGCGGCGCGCGAGGAAAGGGCAAGAAGGCTGGAGCCGGCAAAGATCAGCTCGTTGAGATGCGCTTCTACATCCCCGGAACCGTCAAGAAGGAGGCGGACGGCGACGATGCTGGCAGCGATGCCGGTGCCGGGGACGAAGAGAAGAACGCCGTCACACTATTCTACGACACTCTCATGGAGAAGGCCGAGATTGGCGAGACCGCAGGCGATACTATCGCCACCTTCCTGGACATTCTGCACCTTACACCCAGGTACGCGTGCATTGCTCAATTGTACTGGTTGACCCTTGGCTGACATGGCAACAGAGGTCGTTTCGATATCGACATGTACGACGCGTCTTTCCGTCTCCGTGGTAAGACGTACGATTACAAGATCCAGTACGACGCCATCAAGAAGTTCATGGTTCTTCCCAAGCCGGACGAGACCCACGTCTTGTTGTGCGTCGGCCTAGATCCACCCCTGCGCCAGGGTCAGACGAGGTACCCCTTCATCGTTATGCAGTTCAAGAAGGACGAAGAGGTCACAATCGATTTGAACCTCACCGAGGAGCAAATAGAAGAGCGATACAAGGACAGACTCCAGCCTCATTACGAGCAGCCCCTCCACCAAGTCATTACCTACATTTTTAGAGGACTCGCCAACAAGAAGATCACGACGCCAGCCAAGGACTTTCAAACGTACGTTGCGCCCCCGCATTCCCTGCTAACCAGCCCCACGCTAACCTTTGACCAGTCATCGCAACCAGTTTGGTATCAAGTGCTCCATCAAGGCCAGCGAGGGTTTCCTGTACTGCTTGGAGAAGGCGTTCATGTTCGTGCCGAAGCCTGCAACATACATTGCCTACGAGCAGACGGCATCCATCACGTTTTCGCGTGTCGGCGGTGCCGTGTCTGCGCTCTCGACCTTTGACATCACGGTGCAGATGAAGAACGGCGCCGGCTCATCACAGTTCAGCAACATCAACCGCGAGGATCTCAAGGGTCTCGAAGAGTTCTTCAGACTGAAGGGCTTGCGTGTCAAGAACGAGATCGATGAAGAGTCGAACTTGATCGCCGCTGCCCTTCGTGAGCAGGCTATGGATGACTCCGAGGAGGAGGTTGTCGGCGCTGCCAAGGCTGACCGTGGTTCGGCTGACGAAGACGAGGAGAGTGTCGACGAGGACTTCCGCGCCGAGAGCGAGAGTGATGTCGCGGAAGAATTCGACAGTGACCACGAGAGTTCGGGCTCCGGCAGCCAGGAGAGCGACGTCGACAATGCCGCCGACGATGCCGAGGAGGATGAGGAGGAGGAGGAGGAGGAGGAAGAGGAGAGGCCCAAGAAGAAGAAGAAGACGGGCTAATCGCCTTGTCTGGCTTGGGGCTTTTGAATGGCATGGGTGGATTGATGGGCGTTTTTCTCAACCGGGCGACACGTGTAAGACTATTATCATTGATCTGCACGCTGGCCGACAGGCCATCGTGGAGCCGAACCAAAAGAGGTAAATACTCATGGAATGCGAGCCAGGGAGGGAGGGGCTCTTTTTTCTTGCAATACCAACCAGTTTTTTTCTTCTTCCAGTTCTCTTGACGGCGTCTGCATACACCATACGTCTGCCCCCCGAGCGTCCTCTGTCTGGATGCCGAAAGGGAGATGCGAGGTGAACTTCTTGTGAGATGCGGCCACTTATTGACAACAGCTGCGGAACATTGATTCCATCGATCCCGTTTCCAGAGGAGTGATTTAAGCAGGTGCAATGGCTGAAAGCTGGACTTTGACGGGCACGACGACGGCTATTATGCCGCGGGTCGGCCTCGGCGGCTGCCAGCTAAGGGGCGAGGAGTGCCTGGCCGATGGGACGGCAGCGCGGTGAGGACCTATGTGTTGTTGATGACCGTCGTGGAGAGAATTCGACATCGGTTGCGGGGCCGGGACCACCCGTCTTTCATGGCCGGACGAAAAAGCTCGGGATGGGGAGAGAGGGCTACGGCATCATGAAGTGGTCCCCCCCCTTTTTCCTCTCTCTCTTTTTCTTTCCTCTTTGGTAGTGTAATGACCGTTTGATTGCTTATTCATCCTCACTGACTGCTACCTTCAAGACTGGTGGTGAGAGAAGCTTCCTGCTGGACAGTCATCAGCTACCCCACCCAAGCCGAGCCTGTCTTTGGCAAAACTTGGGATTGGGTTTGCCTGGTAGGCGGGGGAAAAGCATCGCCACCCGGACTCTTGGAAACCAGCGTCGTCCCAAGCCGTCCAACCTTTTCTCGAGAATAAAAGCAAAGCAAACGAGCCCCGCCGGAAAAGCACAAAACGGCGGGGAGACCAGACCCATGACGGAAGTGCCCCACGCAAAAAAAGGCTACCCCCGCGGCAGGCGAGTGGTGGGGGAGGGGGGTAAATGCGCTATGAAGCAAGACGGGAGATCCGCCGATACCTGCAGATAACAACAAACATAACATAAAGGAAGGTACTCGGCGTAGTGTAGGTAAGTGGTTTGCTTGCAAAGTCCCGCCTTAGTGGAGGGGGAGTTTGCCGTCCACTGAGTCCGGGTGCCAGCCGGGGTTGCCTTGTGGAAGGTCACTCAACCAGGGCGTGCATGGTCTAGTGTGGGACGCCGCGGATGCTGGGCTCACCTGGAAGCTTCGACTGATCTGAGCTCGCCCGCTTGGCAACCTTGGCCGCCTGCCTTCTGCAGCTCCGGTGGGTAACGATCAACAAACATTCAACAACAGCACCTCTAGCGTCACCAGGACCAACCCACTTAGAAGGTATCGATCGATCCTCCCCTACGTTTTCTTCTGTCTGTCTGGCAGTTCCGGACAACCCAGAAGCCAAATTCAAACGGTTCATCATCATCATCATCATCTTCTTCTTCTTCGTCATTATCATCTTGTTTTCCGAATCATCACGAAGCCTGAGCAGTGAACATGAGCGGGAGAAGCTTGCAACGCGCCTTGAGCGGCGGCTGTCAGTGCGGGCGCAACAGTTACATCATCGATGTCCCCCAGAGCACCACGGAGAGAGCGCAGGTGCTCTTCCACACCGATTCTATGCACAGTAAGTTGCACTCATCCCGTCCTCGTCAAACTCGCTTGCGGGTGTGTTTCTCAAACAAATGCCTCGCCTTTTGCGGACGAGCGGGAATCCGGATGCTAAAGGTGGTCTGATGCGTAGGAGTATCTCTGGCAACCCCACTGGCCGCCATGATCCGCGTGCCGCTGTCGTGGTATCGCAGCTCGACTCACGCCTTCTTCCCGGACGAAAAGTACTCGACCATCCGCCGCGTCTTCGAATCCTCGTCCAGCCACCTATCGAAGCGGCAATTCTGCGGTTTCTGCGGCACGCCTCTGTCCTACTGGACCGAAAGGCCCCCAGCCGAGGCCGACTACATCCATCTGACGCTGGCCAGCCTCCGGGGCGAGGATATGAGAGATCTGGAAGACCTTGGCCTTATCCCCGAGTTCGAAGAGGCGGAACAGGAGCCCGCAGTCCCGACAACAACCACGGTAATTGGAAGGGAAACCCGCGGCGTCCCGTGGTTTGAGAGCTTGATCGAGGGGAGCCGTTTGGGTAGCATGCGTCGCAGCCAAGGCGTTGATCGCGGCAACAGCGGGAAGATCAGGGTCGAGTGGGAGATTGCAGAGTGGACCGACGCGGACGATGCCAATAACGTGGCCCCAACGGCCGAAGATGTTGACATGACGACTAGCCTTCCCGGAAAACGCAAGATGGGAGACCGAGATGATGCGGTTGGCGACGCCATGCAGTAAGCCCTGCCACTTGCCGTGCATCACGACAACAGGGTAAGTAGGAACGAGGCCGGGGTTGCTTGGACTGGGCCGACTCACCTTCGTCCCGGCTTCCGCACACCTCGGTGAGCTAGCTATAGGCGGAGCCCCTAGACGGCATTTTTTAGCTTTGGGCGGAAGAACGGTATGTATTGAAAAGCGTGGGCGAGACGTCTGCAGGAGCGCGTCGATGCGGAAAGATATTGGCTCGGGTGTTATTGAGCCGCGGAGGGAGCGTATGGGGTCCGATGAAAAGCACCGCAGAGGGAAAGGGAAAAGGGAATGCGGGCCAGCCAGGCAGAGATGCGCAACTCTAAAGTGCCCATGATGAGGAGGGTAGCTGTGTAAGAGGCTGCTTACATAGATGCGTTAACAGCGATGTGTGTTACAAATCGAAACTTCCGGCGATTAACCGCGCCTGGTGTTTTTGTGCAGCTTTGATGTGCAATAAGCTCCCGGTGCCAGGGGCCGAAGGCCGCTGGCTCGATAAGACGGACCCCGCCATCCGGCTGAAACGGCTTCGCCGACCGAAGACAAGAAGAGGCGGTGGCGCAACAAGGGCATCCATCCTTGGAGGAGGAGACGACTGTAGCCTTCGGCGCAAGCATGAATCAGTTATGCTTCATGTGATACCTAGTCGTGTGTTGGAAGTCGCGCAAACAAAGGCGACGAGAATGCAGCTGGGCGGCTTTTGGAGGAGGGGGGCGGGATTGCGAGTGCGGCGGCCACACGTTGACGTTGTATCCCTACTCGTGGGTGCATGGCTGCGGCGCCGATGGAGACAGAACATTTCGGGTTGGAGCTGATGTTGGAGCCAGGTGTTCAGTCTTTAGTCGACGTATTGTCTATCTGCCTGCCTGCCTGCCTATACCAGAGCGTTGATACGAAGGCGGGGGGGTGGAGGGCGCGTTTTAGTTACGGCGAATATGTCCGTCAGACGTCCGCTTACCGAAACCGATGGGGGGCCATACATACATACATACGGTGGGACCCGGACATGCGTCTGGCAGTTGGTGGTGGTGGTCAGGGAGACGAGGGAACATCGGGAGAATTCCCCATAGCCCATCCCTTTCCGCCTTATGTGAGCGGCTGCGTGGTACGAGAAGGCTGCCAAACATATGCACAAGGCAGATCTGTCACTAGCCAGGTCCTGGCGAAACAGGCAGACAGGCAGGCAGGCGGACAGACAGGAAGAGACGGATGCCTTCTCCAATCGATGAAGCGCGAATCGTCGTCTGCCGAGGAGGAGCGTGTAGATGTGTGTGTATGTGTGTGTGAGTGTGTGTGTGTGTCGCAAAACGTGGCTGCAGAGCTTCTAGCGCCTCTCTCATGTTGGTTCTGGTTTCGAAGGCAGGGAGAGGACCAATTAGAGGGTGGAGGGAGTCGTCAGGTGGGGAGATCGCGGGATGTTCTTGTTTCGACTCGGCTCTTGGGAGGGCTAGGCAGAAGAAGGTCGTGAGCTCTCGGAGAGACGGGCCGTCGTGCGGTTTTTTGCGAGCGGCGGAGACGAGGGAAATGCGGTATGTACCTAGGTAGGTAGTAAACTAAGGTAGTTTAGTTTAGTTTAGTTTAGTGCCTAGGCTGGTAGGGTAGGGTAGGGACCCCACGGCGGGGTAGCGAAGGGCGCCCCTGGCCGAGGCAATACGCTGTGCCGCTATTAGTGGCCCATGTTAGCTTAGCTGTACCTGTATCTGCATCCATCTGTAGCCTGTATGTATGTAAACTTTACGGAGAAAAGGCGCACGACAGGGCTCAAGGTACCGGGAAGGACGGACACATGTACGTTTGACTTTGCCGCGAATGGATCCCAAAGATGGGGACACTTCGTTTATTCCGTGAGTGGCGCGCTCACTGTATTGACAGCAGCAGCAGCAGCAGCAGCAGCCGCAGAGGGGCGGAAATGGCGAGTCTCGTGGCCAAGGTGACCAGGACAATCAATCAATGTACACCATTACATTACGACACGTACACTAATTAACACCTTCTTCTTGAGGTACCTACCTCCCCTACTTACATGTATGTTGTACATACTCCGTACTACGTCGGAGTGTTTCCGTTGCGAAGCAAACATACAGTAGTACCTAGGCTGCTACTGTAGGTATCTATGCACCGATACCTGTGCCTACCTATCCACCTATCAAACGACGCCATCTCCTTCGGCCTATGTCCAGTCTCAGCTCCTCGGTGACGACGGTCCGTCACGGGAGAATTTCCGGAGACGTTCTGGGTGCCAGATTGACTACCTACCTAGTGTATACTACCTACCTACCTACCTACCTTATGCGGGACTGCGAATCGTTATCCTGCATCCACATCCACGTCCATATCCACATCCTCGCACTCATCCCATGTCGTTGTCCGTCCGTCCTTCGTCTGCGGGTGTTTGTCCCATCTCTGGACGCTGCATCCTTGCAGACCAGTCTATTTTTCGCCGACCCTCATGACCATGTTTCTACCTACCTACCTCCCTCGCTTTTTTGCCTAAACCTGCCAAGGTCGTCATCGTCCAAGTATCCCATCCCCATCCAAGGAGCGGGATAGGAATCCCATTTTGATTCCACCGCCTCTTTCCTTCCGCCCCTTGTCCGCATTTTATAAGTATCGTGGCAGCCAGCACCTCGCTCACTCATTCACTTCCCGTCTGTTCAATCCGCCTCTCGTTCTGGTCGCCCTGCCCCCCTTGTCTTCTCGCCATCCTCCTGAACCGACTCGACATTTGTTTCATCACGGCTATTCACTTGTTCCTGAGTCGCTGCTTTCTGCCGGAACAGATCATCGAAACTTCGCCATCTCCAGTCCCGTTTGCCAGTACTTGGTCCTCAACGCGCCACTTCTGTCTAGAAAGCGAAACTTGAACAACAATCAACTTGCAGCAACTCCTACCAGGCCGCCCATCATGTCTCTCCCCAGCGATTTCCTCTGGGGCTTTGCCACTGCTTCGTACGTACTTACCTCACTTCGCCATCAACCCCCGCCTCACCACCAGGTCACTGGCCGTTGTCACCATGCATGTTCGCGCCGTCTCCCGCCGACATCCCAATCCGGACGACTAACAGCCATCCTTACACCACCCTTTGCTGTCCTTCCTCCGTCTCTCCCACTTGCGAAGCCCAATCCCCAAACCCCCCATCCAACACCCCCGACTCTCATCTTTAACCCCCCTCTTCTTCTTCTTCTTCTTCCTCCTAATAAGCGAGCCCGTGGATACAATACGTCTTGCTGGACCCTTGCTGACGCTGACCCCCCTCAGATACCAGATTGAGGGGGCCGCCGAGAAAGACGGCCGTGGCCCTTCCATCTGGGACACTTTCTGTGCCATTCCCGGCAAGATCGCCGATGGCAGCTCTGGCGTCGTCGCCTGCGACTCTTACAACCGCACTGCCGAGGACATTGCTCTGCTCAAGTCTGTTGGCGCCAACAGCTACCGCTTCTCCCTCGCCTGGTCCAGAATCATCCCCGTCGGCGGTCGCAACGACCCCATCAACCAGGCCGGCATCGACCACTACGTCAAGTTCGTCGACGACCTCCTCGACGCCGGCATTACCCCCTTCATCACCCTCTTCCACTGGGATCTCCCCGATGGCCTCGACAAGCGCTACGGCGGTCTCCTGAACCGTGAGGAGTTCCCCCTCGACTTTGAGCACTACGCTCGCGTCGTCTTCAAGGCCATCCCCAAGTGCAAGAACTGGATCACCTTCAACGAGCCCTGGTGCTCCTCCATCCTCGGCTACAGCAGCGGCTTCTTCGCCCCCGGTCACACGTCCGACCGCACCAAGTCCCCCGTCGGCGACTCGGCGCGCGAGCCTTGGATCGTCGGACATAACCTCCTCGTCGCCCACGGCCGTGCCGTCAAGGTCTACCGCGACGAGTTCAAGCCCACTAACGGCGGCCAGATCGGCATTACCCTCAACGGCGACGCCACCTACCCCTGGGACCCCGAGGACCCCGAGGATGTCGAGGCCGCCGACCGCAAGATCGAGTTCGCCATATCCTGGTTCGCCGACCCCATCTACTTGGGCAAGTACCCGGACTCGATGCGCAAGCAGCTCGGCGACCGTCTGCCCGAGTTCACCCCCGAGGAGCTCGCCCTCGTCAAGGGCTCCAACGACTTTTACGGCATGAACCACTACACCGCCAACTACATCAAGCACAAGACCACCCCTCCCGACGAGGACGACTTCCTCGGCAACCTTGAGACCCTCTTCGAGTCCAAGAACGGCGACAACATCGGCCCGGAGACACAGTCCTTCTGGCTGCGCCCCAACCCCCAGGGATTCCGCAACCTCCTCGTCTGGCTCTCGAAGCGCTACAACTACCCGCCCATCTACGTCACCGAGAACGGCACCTCTCTTAAGGGCGAGAACGACATGCCCCTCGAGCAGATTCTCGAAGACGACTTCCGCGTCAACTACTTTGACGGCTACGTCAAGGCCATGGCCGAAGCCTGCGAGAAGGACGGCGTCAACGTCAAGGGCTACCTGGCCTGGTCCCTCATGGACAACTTTGAGTGGGCCGAGGGCTACGAGACCCGCTTCGGCGTCACATTTGTCGACTACGAGAACGACCAGAAGAGATACCCCAAGAAGAGCGCCAAGAGCCTCAAGCCCCTCTTTGACAGCCTTATCAAGAAGAAGGAGTAGGCTTGCTGTGGCGGGTTGCCCAGTCCACGGACACATTTTGGAAATGCATACCTTTCTTTTGTTTTTAGCGAAAAGGGGGGGGGGGGGGGGGGGCAAGAGCTAGCTGCTGCCTATGATGGATATTGATGTATGAGGATGGTGTTTCATTCGTTATTATGACCCATCATGTAGTTTGGCTACACGAGTTGCCGAAATAAACCCCAGACTTGTTGATCTTTGACGCCGACCTTGCCCTTAGAACGAGCCACTTAGTGGCTGCGTGATCCAAAAACATCTACTACGCTTGTCGGATTGTAGCAAAAATTGTACTGGCAGTAATCAAGTAGTCGGAAACTGCCGGGGTCTACGATACCGCCTTGACCGGCACCCCATGGCCAACTTCCTCGGGCCCCTTCCTTCCCTTCCGCTCATCCACGTCATCCTCCGCCGAGCCCCGCGGAGTCTCCTGCCCCCCTCCTGCCCCCCTCCCGCACACAGGCGTCCCGGCGCCGGCGGCGCCGCCCTCCTCGTCCTCCGTCGCCTCGGCCTCGGCCTTGGCGGCCCGCCGCAGGTACCGCTTGAAGACGTAGACCAGGATCTGCGCCATGAAGACCTGCTCAATGGTGTACAGCAGCACGGGGATCTGGATGAGGGCGCGCGTGAGGTCGTCCGAGGCCGTCCACATGGCCGTCGCCAGCGGGATGCCCAGGGACGTCGTCTTGGCGGCGCCGCAGAAGCACACGGCGATGGCCTGCTCCCGCGACAGCCGGCGCACCGTCAGCGCGCGGCGCAGGAGGCCCGGGCCCGGCGCGCGGCCTACAACGGGGTTCACCGCCTCGCACGCCGACGGCGGCGGGCGCGCGGCGTAGAAGCAGATGAGGGTGAAGAGCGCGTACAGGGCGACGTTCATGAAGACGTTGAATATGATGGAGGCGTGGGGCGTCACGTAAAGTGCGCCCGTTTGGAAGGCCGCCGAGAAGGTCGTCCTGTCGTTTTTGTTTAACCACTGTCGTGTCAGCAAGGCGCGCGCGGACTGTTGCGGGAAAAGGAAAAGGAGGTTGGGAGGTGGGGAGGTTTCCCACTCACCAGACCAGCAGGATCAGGCAGAACGTCGACACCTTGGCGAGGTAAAACGTCTTGAGCGCCCACTCGACCTTCCTCTCCCAGTACCACCGCACGACCTGGCCGACGGCCAGCGGCAGCAGGACGCTCAGCCCGAGCTGGCGGAGGACGTTGGCGTACATGGCGCCGAGGGTGCTCGGGTTCGCGGGCTGCCAGTCGGCGAACTCGGGCGTCTTCGGGATGAAGCCGTAGATGAGGCCCGGGGAGACGAAGCTGCCGAGGACGTTGCCGAGGACGACCTCGATGATGGCAGCCGCGTCGTCGCCGCCCGCGGCGCGCGTCATGACGACGTTAGAGGCGATGGTCGTCGGCAGGCACGAGGCCACGACCATGCCGATGATGATGGGGGTCGAGAGCACGTTGTTGCGGAGGCCGCCCGCGGCGATGATGATGTGGACTAGGACTTTTTTCCAGGGGTCGCACCCCCGAGCTGTCAGCCTTGCTTCAGTCGGCCCATTACCCTTTCATCCTTTGTTCCGGCGTGTGAAGATGAGAGAAAGGGGCTGGGGGGGATTTGGAGGGGGGGGGGGAGGTCCTTACTCAGGAGTATCACGGGTATGACGATGAAGCTGATGCCCTGGACGATGATGTGGAGGCGCCAGTTGGTGAGGTTCTCCCGCAGCTTGGCGTGAGAGAGCTGCAGCCCGCTGACGAGGAAGATGACGGCGATCCCGCCGTAGATGATGGAGTACTCGGACCTGATCGGACCGCCCCGGGCTGCGACATCTGCGCGGCGAGGGAAAAAAAAAAAAGAAGACCAGTCAGCGAGGCCCTCTCCACATTCTAGCGTTTGCCATGATGATTATCTGGAGGGTTTCATGGCGTTCGACTTACTGGGGAAGAGATACGCAAACACGCAGCTCAGAGCGAACCCGATGACGAGCCACTGAGCAAGGACGAGCTTGACGATCCCGGCCGCCCTCGCCCGGAAGCGGGACCACCCCGACGCGTCGGATGGACGCTCGGCCTCCGTCTCGCTCTGGTCATCCACGGGGCCGGCCATGGTACACAAACACAAACCGTCTCCCGAGGTCCCGGGGCCGGAAAAGAGACACCCGGGGGAAGGTTGCTGGTCTCGCACAGTTGGGAGGGGAGGCGGTGGGGGTGGAGTCAGTCGCTTCGTAGTTGTTTTCCCCCCTGGGGCGCTGAAACCCCGTAAACCTTATCGATTCCCCTCTGGGAAGGAAAAAAGCCAAGATTTGTAGTCAAAATTTAAATAAATAAAAAGTAGAGAACGGTGAGATGGTGAGGTTAAATGGACCGCAGCCAAGCCTCTCGACCGCCTGCTCGCTGCACCTCTTGCAACAGGGTATCAGCCAGACACAGATATCGGACGGCGACTCCCCGGGCGGACATGTCTTTCTCCGCTCGAGAACCGAATAGAGATAGAGATAGAGATAGAGATTGTGCATGGTGGACATTGGATGACGCCAACACACCCAGGTCGTCGCTCGTTTCGTCGGGTCGTGGGTGGGGCCGGGTTATTACCGGCCGGGGGGCTATGGGGATTCCGACATCGGGGAGCATCATCCGAAAAAAGAAAAAGAAAAAAAAAAGAGAGAGAGAAAGAGAGAGAGAGAGAGAGAGAGAGAGAGAGAGAGAGAGAGAGTTACCACTGCCTCGGTGCTGGCTGGTGGTTGGGACGGGCTGGTGACGGGAAAAGGCCCTGGGGACGCAACTGAGCACGTTTATGCGTCGGCTGCCCGGGCGTTGCTATCTCCATTCAATCCAAGAAGTCTCGGGGGTTCTCCGCGTCAATGCCGTGCCGGCTTGGCCGAGTCTGTCCGGGTCGGGCGTGTGCGGGTCGGTTAACAACCGACAGTAACGGGGGGTTACTCTTTCATCTCGGCATCACCCCTCTGGTGGCCGACGGGTTCAATCGTCATCATCATCAGTGCATGGGCGGCGTTTGAGGTGGGCAATTAGATCTTGCGATTGATTGTTTTACTATTACGTTTACGACTAACTCCAGGAGGGTATCGTGCTAACTCTTTTGCAGTCTTTTCTGTTCCGTCGTCACCGTACGGACATTAAAACCATCCGTTTATCGCCTTTGGGTTCGTATCCCGTACACTCGAGTCTCCTTTTTGCCGACTCTGTTGTTGCCATGACCGTCTTGGGGGCTCTGTCCCGACGTGCTGTTTTCCCACCGCTGTGTCCAACCGTACTTCCAAACCAGGGTATCTACCAATGTTATGTAATAAAAAGAATTTAAAAGGAGAGATAGAAAAAAAAGAGTACTGAAAGGAAATTCGCACTGAGCTTTGCGCCCCGCCCATCGTCTTAGGCGTCTCTCGCTCGGCGCTGCATCTTCCGCATGGCTTCCCGGTGCAGGTCAAACATCTCGCCGCTTTGCATGCGAGCCGTGAAGGCCTGGTCGGACCTCTCCTTCTCGAGCCTCTCCTTCTCCCTCCGCTTGGCCTCAGCGTCCTTCTGGCTCATCATGAAGATCCGCTGCAGGTCAATGTTCCTTTGCATCTCGGCCTCGCGGGCACCGTTCTGGTCGGCGAGACTCGTCGCACTCGCCGAACGATACATGCTCAGAGTCGTGTCACGACCGTTCGCACCAACAGGGGGCGTGGCCATGCTCGCGCGCAGATCGGCTCGGACAGAGTTGCGGAAGCTGGCAAGCTTGGCCTCGCGGGCCTCTTGCGACGGCCCAGTGGAATATCGTACGGGTTGGTGGGAGTCGAAGGCCACGCTCTCGGCCGACATGCCTGGCATGAACGCTCCGCTGGGTGGCCTGGGATCTCCCGCGAACGAACGCACCGTCCCGAGACTGCTCTGGCGGCGGATAATCTCCTTGCGTTGGCTCAGAGGAAGGTCGTCCAACGAGTCTGGCGCCATTTGCTGCGTGTACGAGGGATAGTTGTACATCGAACCGGAATCGCTGGCGGCTCGGTATGCCGTTAGCGGCATGTCGGGCATCACGTTGCCGCCGCCAGTGAGGAGTCCGTATGTCTTGTTGTGCAGGGCGAGGCTCCGTTGCGCGATGAGGCTCTGAGGGCTGTCATACGACAGAATGCCCGGAGGCGGAGGCGGCCGTTCGAATGCGGCGGGGGTGACGGGAGAAGCACCGCTGGATGATGGACCGGAGCTTCCGCTCCTTGTGCTGACTGCTTTGGAGGGCGCGTTCGCGTCCTCCTCAGCAATGGGCTCGAACTGTGTTTTGCTTGACCCTCGGCGGTGAGACTGATACGAGTTGTTCCTTGAGTGACCAGCGCGACTCGGCGCGTGGTTGGACAAAGGTCTTTGCTGCATGGGACTGGGCGATTTGGCGGGCACTGGGGCTGGCGTGGCGGACGAGGCCGTCTGTTGAAGCTCCTCAACGTGCACGGGAGCCGGGGCTTCCCGTGTAGGCGGTCTGTCCCCGGCCAGCAATAAGACGTCCGGCTCAGGTACCTCTGCGTGGCTAAGATGCTTGGCCCACTCGTTTGTCCGGTAGTGAAGTGCAACGTTGGAAAACCCAGGCGGCAGGCGCTCTTGCGTCAGATTGACGGGTGCAGAGTCGGCCGTGGCCGTGGACTTGGCTTTCTGGAATGGGGGTGCAGCCGACTCCAAGCTAGAGTCGAGGCTTGTCTGCTCTTGCTGCTTCGACGTGATGCTGTCTTTTGCCACATCGCCGTCGGAGCTCTTGGCTTCCTCCGCCGGCGTCTCGGCAATGATCGGGGAGACGGCATCCGTAGCCGGGGGTTGGTTCGCGACGTCAAACGTAATTGACATCGCTGAGACTCGCTTGCTGACGGCGTCGCCGTTCATGCTTTGTCGGGATGCATCTGTCGATTTACTCTCCGATTTCTGGTCCTCTGGGTTTCCATCGGCAAGCTGGGCTTTGACCTCGATACTGTGGCGGAGTGAATCACGATCAATGCTTCCACCGCTGTCATTCTGGGTATCGATCGTCGCGGCGATGGAACCGGCGTCGTCATCTTGTGCCTTTCTGAGGACCATCAACTCCTCATCGACCCGTCCGTCTGCATTACGAAGCGACGCCGACGTGCGCTGGGAGACTCTCCGCATGAGCTGTGCCGAGCTCCGGGAAAGACGCTTCGCCAGGGAGTTCCTCTTGCTGCCAGTGTCGGCCTGATCTTCGTCGTCGTCGGCGAACGTCGCGATCGTGGATCTGTCTCCCTTATCTCTAGCCATGGTCTCTTCTGGATCCGGGAA
Source organism: Colletotrichum somersetense (assembly GCA_030867255.1). Lineage (NCBI taxonomy): Eukaryota > Fungi > Ascomycota > Sordariomycetes > Glomerellales > Glomerellaceae > Colletotrichum > Colletotrichum somersetense. The sequence goes on along the minus strand of MU843508.1, from coordinate 93,984 downwards.
CCTGAACGGCAGAGGCACCACCTCGGGAGCCGGCGCCACCTCTCGTGCGCTCTCAACAGCAGTGTTGCCTTTCTGGGCCGCATCCGTCTCACCGACCACCTTGTCTACGGTGTCGGAGGCTGTAATGGTGTCGTCGGCTGCAACCCGCACCGTCACCACACCACCGTCCTTTTCCTTCTCTGATACCATCAGGCCCGTGACCGTTGGCTTGGGAGGGACGATGGGAGGCACATCCGAGCCTTCCATCTCGGCCACCGGCGGGGCCTGCGACCGACCGATGGCGGTGCTTTGGCTATAGCGGATAGCCTTTTCGCTCTCACTGTCGGGACCGAAGCCGGAGTCGTGGTCCGAGCCGTTGGGGACGTAGTCACCGTGAACCTTTTCCCATGCCCGTCTCTCGCGGGCGTTCTGTGCCTCGAGCTCCTTTCCAATGTTCGCTTCTTCCTCGTCGCGAGCACGTTGCGCCTCGGCCAGCTCCTCGTCTCGCTTGGCGCGTCGGTCCTTGATGACGTTCCACAGCCTCTTCTGGGAAATGATGCCGATGCAGAAGATGACGACTATGGCGGCAACCTCGACGCGAATGCCCTTGGTCATAGGGTATGTGTCGGCGCCCATTGGGAAAAGGTTGTCGTTCAGGGCCCAGACGTAGGCCCAGAACTCCTTTAGCCCAGCGCGGCTGAAGCAGTCGATGCCGAGCACAGTCGCGGTGGCGCCAGTGAAAGAAATGGTGACCATGAGGGCCCAATCGCGCGTCCACCGGGTGAAGTATGTCGCAAACCCAGCCAGAGTGAAGACGATGATGAAGACAACCTTTGCAATACCCGAAAGCAGGCCGCCGTCGTGAAGGCACAGGAGCCACATGGCAAAGCAAAACCCGCCGAGAGCGCACGCCAGGCACTCTGTGATCTCCTTGAAGAACCAAGAGGAGAGAACGCCGGCAAAAATAGCTGGTAGGACGGCGGCGACGACGTAAGCTCCCTGAGACGCGTTGGAGACTGGTACAACCATGACGTAAACGACCAAAACCGATATGCCGAGACCGACAACGTACGCAACCGAGAAGGCATTGTGCAGGACGGTGTTCTTGATTCCAATCAGGGTATAAACAACACCGGTACAAATGAGTATAACGCCGGCCACCGCCCAACCGGGTGTGATGACCGGCTGAAGGGGCAGTTGTCCCTCAGGAATGGTGGCTGGGACAATAGTCAGCTTCATCCGAGTGTTCAATTCGATCGATGGTATCGGCAGTATAAAGTAGGGTGTCACTTACTGTTGAATAAACTGGAGTTGTCGAAGGTGTTGCCACCAGACACAGTTGGGATGTGTGAGGCACTAGCGGTGCTGTCGGACGACCGAACTGAGGCCGTGGTGGTGGCCGGCGTTGACCTTATCGACGATGCCGGCGATGTCGTGGCCTCGGCACCTCGTGTGCTTTCGGATTGAATGGAAGAAGCGATGGCGGTGACCGAAGTCCCGGCCTCTGTCTCTTGTCGTCTCAGTGGGCTCGCAACATGGGCAACGGCGAGCTGAAGACAGAGGAAGAGAAGGCCCCAGGTGATCAGGCAATTCCATCTGGCCATGGTGACTATCTTTCCTGTAGGTGTTGAGCAGATGTCACGGTTGCCTTCCAGCTATGATCGCAATGGCGGATAATCAGAGAGGACGAGCATCCGTCTTGATTACTAGCGACGTCGACAAAGTATGGGTTACTGGTAAGCAGGAAGTAGCCGGACGAAAGACGTAAACGGAGGAGAAGAGCCGGGAAGGACGGTGTTAATAGTCGAGCAGACAATGACCAGCAAGCGTCAACTCGAACCCCAGAGACCAGTGGGGTATTGAGACCAGACAGCTTCGAGGCTGACGGTAGAGAAGGGAAAGGAGCAGGGGGAAGAAGCAATGGTGGGCAGAGACAGGGATGGCAAGGAGCAGGGGCAGGGTAGAGCCCAGATGTCATGGGGCGGGGTCGGGACCCGGAGGTGATCAAACTATATAGAACCAGGAGGAGAATGTAATGCCGGAGGGGAAGACCCATGGAGGATGGGGATCGCGCAGGTAACACCGAGCAAGGCCACCATTGGGGCGTACAGAGGCAGGCCATGTACGGCCGACAGTTTCGTAAGAGGGCAGTTGAGCCATTGTTGCTCGTATGACGGAACAGCTCCGGCACTCGAGCACCTCATGAAACTCCTCTTGGTGGGCCATGAGGTGCAAAGCACTTGCCTACCTTTGACATAGCCGACGCAATATTGAAGAATGTCAAGATGGGATGGAAGGGAAGGGAAGGGAAGGATGGGGCTGCGTCGCATGGCCGAGAGCAGGTTCGCAAGCTCGAGCAGCCGACCTGACTGGGATAGTGGCGAGCCGAGCGTGCATCATTGGGGAGACGCAGTCAAACAAGAGGAGGGCGCGCGGGTGTGGGAGATGAAGACCACAGATGGACAGGAAAAGCAAAGGTTGCAAGCAAAGAGCGGTACCCAGGCGTGCCCAATCAAGACGACAATGTGCTACTTGGCAGCGTCGGATACAACCGAGTGAGCTGCGGCTCTCGGCCAGAAGAGTGGTCTTGGACGACTGTCCAGGTTCAGCGGCACAGGAGCAGAATTTGCCTGCCGTGTGCCATGATAATCCTGGGAGGGGGGCAAACAAAATGTGCAACTTGAGCAAACGCCTGGGCTAAAGGACGCCGAGGCGTCAACGAGGAGAGACGTGAGGTGAGATGAGGAGAGGTGAACAACGTCGTAGTGCCCTGGCGAGTGGTACTACCGGTATGTGCGCAGTCGTCGGAAGTCGAGGCGGCTTCACCCTAGATTACAGGGACAGGGGACGACCCTGGCATACCACCCCCACCGCTCAGCGTTTGACTCGGATGGGAATATGAGTTTACACCAAGACAGTCAGGAACACACAAGAAAAGCCCGATGGCGGAGGGGTGGGGTTGGAGGGGCATGCGGGGGGTGCCAATTGGACGGACGCACACGACGAACGGGAATGCCGGATTGGATGAAATGAGAGACGGGATGGGATGGAGGGGCGTGTGTAGATGGGATGATGAATGATGAAAGGCGAGGAGCGAAAATGGTGTAGGTGGGATTGGATGAGGTCCTGTGTGCACGACGCCGGAGAGACGTCACCTCCTGCACCTCAACAACCTCTCTGGCCCTACCCTGGACATCGATTGATTGTGTCGATTCCGTACCGTACCGCAAAATAAATGCCCGAGACGGGCGGCGGAACACGGTTGCTCTGGTAGGGTGATGCGCAGTGCAGTGCAGCGCAGTGCAGTGCATCACAGCTTAGCGTAGCGTAGCGCAACGCAGCGTGCGCTGGCGGGGACAATCCTCGGTTTTGGGAGGTTGGTGACGCCGGACTCTGTCACTCGCGAGGTGTTTTGTTCCATAGCTAGGAAAGGCAGGGTAGGTAGGTACTCGTCCGACAAGTCGGCCAAGATGAAGTGGAAACCACGTCGACTGGTTTTGCTACTTCTCCACCAGCTGCCACGTCCCTCTTCTCATCTGCGTCTGCACTGTCGCTGCAGGGGAGCCGTATATTGTATTGGGAGGATCAATACTCGTCTGCCACCGGCGGCCGGATTGTGATTCCGTGTCCGGATACGGACACATCTCGTCTCGGCCATGTTTATGCATTGTGGGAGCTTGCTTTTTCCAAGGCGCTGAATGACAGATCCGGATAGGTAGATGAGAGAGGGGATGGGTTGTTTCCACATGAGTCAGTTTCGCCGCCGCCAAATCGGTGGCGTATGGGGAGAGATAGATAGAGAAGGCCGGTAGACTTGGCTGCTGCGGTATCCGTACAGAAGAATATCATAAACGAGGTACCTAGGTAAGGTTGGTCAGCGAGTGGTGACGCGAGAAGCAAAGGCGCCACACATGCAGTCAGTCAGTCAGTCAGTACCCGTACCTGGACCTGTACCTGTCCGGTCTCAGCAGCGGCTGTGATGCGTGAAATGAGAGAGTTGCACCGACGCGGCGGGACGAGGACGATCACAGGTCCACCGGCGCTTCTCTGGGTACGTACTCGTGTAAGTGGAGTCGACCCAGCTGCGCTAGTCCGGTCTGGGGATGCTTGCTCTTTCTTGGATGCGCAGTAGCTTAACGGCGTTTGGAAGATGGATGGAAGGGGAAGGCAAGACTTCCTAGTACCTACCAAGGTTATCAAGGTAGGTAAACTACCTATGCAGGTATGACCTGAGAAGTAAACTAAAAAAGAGAGCAGGTACGGATACAGGATAAGAAATTTTTAGCACGTCCGTGCTCGATGGCCCCTTCTCCCCTTACATCGCATCGCGACGCTCCAAAAGCAGAAAGAAGAACCATGCAAGTGGAGAACTGCGGCTGCGCATTTGGAGGCGCGAGTCTCTGATTATGGACCTCTCAATCTCAACATATGCAGCATCTTGACAATGTTGGAAGAAAGAAAGAAAAACCATCTCGAACTGGACCTCGACCCACAAACTCCGCCTCAAGTGATCGCCCCGTCACTGCCTTGCCACCTCCGTGGCACGCACATCATCATCATCATCATCATCGTCGTCGTGACCGACCAGGCCTTGCTCGGTTACGAATGACTCTGTCCACCCGATCGAGCACCCAATCGAGCACCCAATCGAGATCCAGAAAGGCTTTTTCTCATCGGCTTCACCAACAAAGACCCATCGCAGGTCCGGCGTGGTCTGATCGCAGACACCCACCCTGCTTCCCGTTGTACTGGATCCAGTCACCCGGACTGCCAGGGGCAGCGGCCCCTCTCAAGTCTCGACGGCAGCGAGCTAGGTAGTAGGGTCCGTGAGATGCACGTGCCTGTCATGAGGCCTCTTTGGCAATGACAGGTTGGTTAGTTGGTTTGTTGACGGCCGTCAAGGCAATAGAATGAAATCTTCAACTCCCGTCGTAATGCTCGACGTGCGGCTTGTCGGCTACCAACACGAAGCCGCCGTCGACAAGGGTCGAATCCCCAATTGGGCGATACTGGGTCGTGTCGTGACCGTACAATACCTTGTTCGACAGCCGTCGTTGGACCCCACGCTCTGCGCCTCGCCGCATAAAGGGGCCCTCGCATCCTTACCCGCTTTGGTACAGGCAAAGCCTCGCCGCATAAGCTCCCCCCATATTAGCGGTCCTGAGGAAATATTCCTCTTCATTTATTTTGTCTTTGAAATCCTGAGAACCGGAAACCCCGTGGCTGAATCGGGCTGACCCTGGAATTCCAACATCCGACGCGTCTGCCAACCCGAGAAAAGCAACAACCCTACTGTGTAATTTCGGCGCCTCTCTGGCTGCTGTCTGACGCGCATCAATTGGGGGGAGGTTCATCCCAAAAACCCCCGTCGAGCGCCACGGTTGCGGACTCCCGCGAGCCACTTTTGCTTGCCCCACAGTCTTAATTGCAAGGGGGGGTTTTCCATTCAGCTCGACCGACATGCGACGACTCCGCCAAAAGTCAAGGCGCAGAATACCACCCCCCCACTGAACTGTCTTCATCGGCGGTTCGTCCGAAGTCGCGTAGGGCAGATTTGTGCTGTGGTCGTCAACAGGCTTCCCCCCTGAGAAACTGTCTCTGGGATCCAGCCCCTTTCAACATGCGTAGTATAGGGGGGGAAGGGGGTTTTCGCCAAAGTTTTGCTGAAGAAGCATGCATGCACCCATCCATCCATCCATTGGCCATGCCATGCCGTTGACTGTTGACTGTTGACATATCCGCACGGCGGCTTGTTCGTCGAACTCGATCCATGAGATTCCACCCGCCCTCTTCCCCGTGTTTGCAATCATGGTATGTCTTGGGAACGAGTTTTGCTCATTATGGATGGCATGACCCAGTCGATATCTGGCGTCTCATCCGCGCGGGATGGACCATCTCGTGAGGCCATTCGGTCTCCCGTCCCGGAAGGGGGGGTTCTCACCAGGACCATTCCCGCTCTTGAGCCCACCGCTTGCGCAACTCGCCGAGCTTGCCTAGGTAGCAGCTGTGTGGGTTGAGCACCCGCACGGACCTTGTCTGGCCCTCGACCTCCATTCCGGCATCAGCCTTCGCTCTGCCGACCGCCGTGAAGGACGTCCGTTTCCCGCGCCCCTCCCCCGTCCATACCAACAACGCATTGTACCTGGTTAACCGCTCTGGACTTCCCCAGCTTCCCGGGAATTCAAAGTACTCTCGGGCCGCCGCCCCCCTTTCCCCCTTCTTGCTTCCAGAGGGTTGGGCAACGAATTTCGCGGAACCCTGGGCCGTTGCAGACATGGCCGCACATGGCGGCATGGAAACCATTGGCGATTTCCCTCAGCTTCCCTCCTGACTAGAATGCGTCCCGTTCCATGTCATTCCGCCTCCTGTCCCACGTTTTCCCGCCTACGAGTATTCAGGTGCGGGTAACAAGAAATACACCATCCCTAACTAGACCCTCGGGGGGGGAGGGTTCCAGCTCTAGGGATGGCCTGCCGTTTTCACGTCGTTCTTCTGCTCGTCGTTCAGTATCACGCACGCGTATTTGCAAGACCTGCTCTGGAGCCAAGCGGACTTCAACCTCCCCTCCACCCTCCCCGTCCGGGACCGACGAAGATCACAACTTGTGGCCGTCCTCGCCTGATCCTGGCCTCCCAGGTCGTGTTCTCATCCGCGGCCTGGTAGTTCTCGTCGAAGTCGAGGACCGGTCGGTCGACGTCTTGGGGGTCTCCAAACTCACATCACATCACGTCAGATGCCCATCAAGACAAGGCGACACACACCAACCCTCTGGGTCGAGCCGACTGCGGGGGGGGGGTGGGGGGGGTTCGGGATGCGACGCCGCGGGCTCGACGCTTCATATCGTTACGTCAGGGAGAGAAACCTCGGGTCGAACGAACGATGCCCTGGCAAGCGGTGGTCCACTTGAGAGCGATGGTAGGGGGGGGGGGGTTGCCGTACATGGTTGATCCCCCATTGCTGTTTGTCCTCGTAGCGAATTACACATTTGGTTACGTCTATGACGCTACCCGGCAAATCGATGAGAGGGATCGCGTCGGAGAAATTGGTCGTTCAAGATTCTTGATTCAAGACTACCAATACGATGTAGACAATACTCGTCAACCCGGTCGTTCCAGTATTTGCCCAGAAGGCGATGACACCCGTTTTTTAACGCCATCGGTATCGACCCTTTCCTTAACCCCCTGAAACTAGATAAGCACCTCCCGTTTTGCAAAGAGGATATCATGCTCTCAACTCCAAGCCAGCCAGCCCTCACTCAGCCTTTCCCATCACCTCTTCGACACCCGGCTCGGCGGCCTGTCCGCTGCGACCCGGCCGTGCCCCATGGATTTCCCGTTACGGCTCGACCTGGACGTCCTTTCCGGCATCGACTTCTTCTTGCGCTTCAGCAGCCCGCGGACCGTCTTGAACGGGAGCACCAGCAGAGCAACCATGGCGAAGAAGGGCATTGTGAGGACGGCCCACACCGACTCAACCAGCCACTGCATGAATCCTGGCCGTGCCGCGCTGTTCTTGGCCGCCGCCGCCGCGAGCGCGATAGCGTCGTTCAAGCGCGTGTCAACGGCCGCGAAGCGCGACTCGGTCTGAAAGGCGAGCACCGTGGCCTTCTTCTCGTACCGCCGCACGGCTCGGTTCAGCGCATCGAGGTCGGGCTGGATGGCGTTGCGGACATCGCGGGCGATGGAGGCTTCTTGCTTGATCTTTGAGTTGTCCGAGTTTCCGTTCTGCCTGATCGGCGTCGGCTCCTGCCGCGACTCCAGCATATCCAAGCGGGCCATCAACACCCTGACCTGATCCGACGTGACGCCGTCGTCCTTGTACGGGTTGACATGGACGTCTCTTTGCAACTGGATGGTCCGGCGCTGAACAAGTTTCATCAGGTGCGATATCGGACGGACCTCGGCGGCCAGCAGAAAAATCGTCAAGTTGTAGTTGGAGACAAGACCCTCCGAGGGCCGGCTCAGCTGCGCGCGGATGGCATGCAGCAAGTACGCCCCTAGTATCGGGAACATGAAGCATGATATCAAAGCCAGAATCTCATGCAGCCAGAGCTCGGCCAGTGCGTCTTCCTTCCTGGTCCGAGCCGTTGACTTGGGCACCTGTTCCTGCGCGAATGATGTGGGCGTAGCGGGCATCTCGGACGTGTCGTCGATGCTTCCACTCGCCGCGTGGCCATTTACCGTCGACGCCGTTGGGGACGGGCTCTCGACGGCCTGTTCCGTGTCGCTGTCGTCATCGATCACGGCGCTGGTGCTGACCTCGGCGCGGACGCGCACCGCTTGCGCCGAATGATACCAGTTCCTGGGTGACTGGTGTCAGTACTCGGATGGTTCCGCACAAACGGTAAACGAGAAGGCCAAAGAGAAAACAAGAAGGGAAAAACTGCCCAACTTACCATGGATGTGTCACAGACCAATGCAAAAATACGGCCGATAACAGTAATAGCATGACGTCTGTCACGACGGCGCTGCCGTTTTTGAATAGCATGCCGCCGACAGCAGGGAGAAGGGCGAAAGCGAGAGGGATTGAGGCCCAGTTCGACATGTCATCGGCCGACATGGGCAATGCCCCGTCGCCAGGTCTCGGGTTCAGGAAGTCTCTAGCTTCGGTGAAGCTGTAATCTGACAAGGTTGAACTCCTCCTCCTTCCCAGGCCCTTCTCCGCGAACGAGCTCTCAGTGGGTATATGGGCAAAAGGCGCCCGCCGGCGCATCTGGGAATTCTCATCTACCGTCACGGCGCGCTTGAAATGACCCGACGGCGCTGGCGAAGCTGATGTTCCGGGCGAGGACACAGTCTGCTTCCTGCTGATGTTGCTCGTCGCCGTGACCGGCGAGGTCGGACTTCGTGAGCTGTTCTCGTCCGACATGGCGGATGGCATGAGAGGATCTAGCTGGGCTGGGTGACTCTTTGTATTAGTTGTGGTGGTTGTTGTCTGCTGTTCTATTGACGTCGGTCGGATGGGTTCTGTTTTTGCTGTTGGTCAATTACGGGAGTTTCGGCGGAAGACGTGCGAGTCCAAGCTAGGGACAGGCAGTCGAGCGGTTTTGAGGGCTCTCTTCCTCCGCCCTTGTGAACCAGTGGGAGGGGCGTCTCTGCTAATAGGCCTTCCCTCCTAGTTAGTCGGAGGAGGAGGAAAGGGGAGGAGTGAGGAAATGAGGAACCGGCGTCGGGAGGAGGAATGGCCGCTAACTACAGATCGGGTATTGTGTGTCTTGCAGACAGAGACGTAGTGTGTAGTAGCGTGCGTGCGTGCGAACGAGGGAACTGGTTCGATCAGGCGTACCAAGGGCGACAAGTGAAGCGCCACGGGCTGATGATGATTATGGCGTGGTATGCTGGCGGGAGTTGACGTGTTTTTAGTCCCCGGGCTTTGGTGGTGGCGACTTTGGATCGTCCTTGCCTGGCTCAGCTAGGCAAGGTACCAGGACGTGATTGGATAGAGGGAGCGTCGGCCAACTTCAGAGTCAGTCTCGAATCGATCGTAGTCGGCGAGGTGTGGCCAAGGCAAGGTGCCTTTGCCTTGCCCTTGTCCCGTGTCGGTTCTCTTCCTCTCTAGGCGTGGTTCGGGATGAAACGAGACTTCGAGGAGACAGACGTGCGAGGGGAATCGGGGGCGGAGGCGGAGAGGGTGGAAGACAGGCAGCAGGTGTTGCGAGACACGCGAGGTGAAGAAATGCGCCCGCTGTCCGGGATGGAAGGTGGACGGCAAGGGGAGGGACGGCAAGGAGGGAGATGAGGATGCAAATGCAAGGTAGGTAGGGAATCAGGCTTGCATCTGGCTGAAGTGTCTCAGTCCAAACAGAGGCGAAGGAAGTATACTGCCCTACATAAGCGTACAGCGAGTACACGGCGAGGAAACCCGACTATGAAAAGTTTACATTAGCAGCTCGCCGTGGTTGGTAGGGAGCTGCGCCTGGGCGAGAGAGCTGGGCCGCTGGCGGCATGGAGTGTGGTTGCTTGCTTGCTTGCTTCACTGCAGTCACCGGCTTATGGCCCATCCCATCGATGCTAACGATGACAGGGGTGATGATGCAGTGATGCAACCCGCCCGCGGGTACCCTCCCCCTCCCCCTCCCTCCCCCTCCCCCCCGCTCCCGCTCTGCTCGCATCCGCATCCAGCCCTGGAGACCCTGTTTGGAGATCCACTGTGGACGCCGGACTGGGCCGAGGGACAGCCATTGCCCAGCTCCCACTTCAACCTCATCCCGTCGTCATCCATTTCGCATTTTTGCGTGTTTTACCTAGGCTCTTCTTATTGTTGCTTCTGCTTCACAGAGGGACTTTCCAAGTCAATCACGCCGTTGCACATGCCGGGCGAGCTTCAAATGCCAACACGTCGTTCTGCAGGACGTACGTGTAGGCTGCCTCGGTCCATAGCCATGGACTGACTAGTGAGACGTGAAACAGCCATCTCATCCCACCACTTCGCCTTCTCGGCGCACGCGTTCTAGAGCGACCTTCACTACATACCCACCACCTTCTTCGTCGTCACCACTGGGAGGTCAAAGACGAGAGAGAAGGGGGGAGGGAAATGCGTACCTCCCCTAAACCTTATCACCTTATCTGGCCTACTACTAGGTATCATGGCCTGTGGTCTCCCGGCCCTGGAAGATCGCGAACCCTGCTTTACACCATGCGGGTGATCTTCAAGGGATGAACGGTCCATCAAAACCCACCTCTTGCTCGGCTACGGCCAAGATTGGGGTTTCTGTGAGTTGGTTATGAATTGACCCGTCCCTCCGCCCCAACAAACCTAAAATCAAATATCAAAACAAAATAAACACTGATTACTATCGTTGCACATATCCCGTCATCTGAAACCAATCCACCTTCGCCCCCGCCTGACCTGGTGCAGATACTATACCTACCGTCAGTGGTGACGGGGAAAGCTGGTGGAAGACAAAAGGCCCGGGTTGCTTCGTCCCTGGGTGGCGCGTTGACCCTTCCCCAGAGAAACGGCCGCTTGGCTTGTTTGATGAGAACATGTATCGTGACGGCGACGTCATCGGCGTCGAGTCCAAGGCCGTGCCACGGTGTCCGCCAAAGCTGTCCATGTCGTCACCCGAACCCGGGCGAGGCGTAGTGCACCTTGTGCAAAAGAGTGAGGGGCCTGGAAGCTCCGCCAGGGCCCTGCGGGCCTGGCTGTGCCTGTAAACTCGGCGAGCGTGTGTTCCAGAAGTTGTGTCGATGATTGCCGTCATCGAGCCTGAGTCGCTCAGTCCCGTCTCGGATCGGTGGTGAAGGCTGAAGCACCGTGTCCTGGCCCCAGAATGCGACGAATCCGGCTCCGCGAGCTGAAAGAGACGGCGAGTGATATGGTAGCAGCGGGCTGGGCGTTTCGAAAAAGTCGATACCACTGCATGCAATAGGCGCGTCTTCCATATGTGGCATGCTCGGTTTAGAACAAATCGCTAGATATTGTCAGAACAACAAACGACGACTTGATCAACCAAGACAAATCTGAGTATTGCCAATTTTCATGCCGGGAAGCGCCATCCACGGACCAGAAACGGGATGCTTCGTGGGCAGTCGCCATGAATCGTATCATTAGTGCCGGTTTGCGGCCGCCAGGCGTATTATGTATAGAAAGCCATGAGGGACGGAGCCGGCTAGGAAGAAGCGCGCCCAACGGGCGTGGTGGTGGTGGTGTCAGACAAAACCGAACTCCACAGTTCTCCACACGGGGAATGTCTCGTCGACATTGTCACGACTCACCCCAGCCGCCGGCGCAAACGACGTACAAACGCGAAACTAAAACGAAAAGTGGGAAGGATTCTGAAGTCCAGCCTGTTACGGCCGTGCATGCCGGGATAATGTAGAAGTTCTGCCCGGCAGGGAGCATCGTATGTGACAATCACCAGCACCAGCACCAGCAATAACAACAACAGCAACAATAACACCTCCGTTCAGTAAACAAACACACGTACCTAGTATGCGACTGAAGCTGCGCAGCGACGATGCACCAACAGTCGCGGCCGAGGAGCAAACCGCGTGCGGCTGACTGTATCGTTTGGATAGTGTGATCGGCAGAGGAGACGCTTTGCTTGTCTCATGCAGGTATCAATACCAAAACTTATGTACCAAGGCAGGACCTCAGAAACACCCCCCCCGGGCCTAGCCGTTCTCAAGGGAGATACCCTCCTTCTTTCAGGTATGAGTTGTGCTATCGCTTCACTCACTAGGTGGACAAATGGACCGGTTACTCATCAGGTAGGTTCCTGCTTGGAAACACGTCTTAGAGAGGATACCGCAGGAATTGTCCGCGTTGTGGCCATCTCGACGACAGCGCCGTGTCCCGCGTAGTGTCATATGCAATGAGCGCGATGCACACTCGGGTTTGATGGAGAAATTGCGGTAGCATTGGCAGCTTCTCTTGCAGAATGGTATCCACCCGTATTCTTGGGCAGGCACAAACCTACCCAGGTGGATAGGTAGGTAACATTGGCGTTGGCGCCCCGCTACCTGAAGCAAAAACTTTACATAGGACAAGGGAGAACTCCCAATCTGTGGTTCGAAAGATGGATCGGTCGAATCCAGAGCTCGTCACTTTTGGGGTGTTTGGCAGATCCGTGTTCCCGTTCCGCGGTAATTTTTCTGGGTCTAGACGCATTGCAGACGTGTCTCGACCCAGCTGCACATTATCCGATGTGCAAGGAGTACGTATGATCGTGGTGCAGATATTCATAGAATGCTGTTACGCAAGGCGGACAGGCAAATTGCCGGCCTCTTCTTCGGGACCGGTAGTCGTGTCACGCACGGCAGTTGACGAGGTGGACACAACGCACAGACGGGCCCGGGCGCGACGGCAGCGGCTCGATCAGCGTGCAGAGATTTCCGTTGCTACCACGACGGTACGGTAGCCTCTTCACCCTGCCATGGTCGTACTATGGTACGCAGCACACATGTTTGTGGTCTGGGCCTGGAGGTGATGGTCAGCCGTTGCGGTGTTGGCTTGAGATGGACACGCCGCCGAGTGCTGTCAATGGAGGTGGACAGACGGACGGTTGGGATGTCGTTTGTTATTCCCTTTTCTCTCTCTCTCTCATGCCACTCTCCTGTTCGCATAGACGCACCAGGGGTGGGGAAGGGCCAGGGAGAAAGCCACAGGATTTTTCTGGATTTTTATTTCAATTTGGTTATTTCTTGATTTAAAGCGAGGCGCAGATTGGCTTCAGCCGAGCCGGACAACCCGTGGGAACCCCTGGCTTTTCTGGTGGGGGGCCTCGCTGGGCAACGAGAAGCAGCCAGGGTGACTCTCCGGGGTCGCGAGGGCAGAATGCGTCACTCGGAACCAGCAAAACTTGAACGCAACACAGGCGCGTCAGAGATGAGGCCGCGCCCGCCTGGCGGCAAGGTTTTCGGCAAGGCTTCCAATATGGACAATCTTGCCTTGGAACACCTTGCCAGTCGGCCGGGACGACAGGGAGGGATCTCCGAGGCTGAGCGCCATTCGAGTCAGCACAGTAAGCCGTGGGCGGCGCAGGCCCGTCATTACCATAGTTTATATTGATGGCAAGGTACGGCAGGCCGGTGGAGGGAGATTTCTCTGTACCTAGTGTGCCGCGTCTAGTTCCTCTTCTTTCTTTTTGTGTAGCGAGACGAGACCCTTTCCAGGCCGCAGAGAAGACCGGCGAAGTACCGACAGAATCGTCGATGCCTCCCCCTGTATATATCTGTCTATAACAGGAATCGCCTCGCCGGACCACCGAATCTTGGTTGTATTATGCGCGCTGCTCCGACAGCCACTTTGGACCACCTATTAAGCAATCGACTGTCTCTCTTTCTCCGATCTGGATTGCTTTTTGCCTGCGACACTGCGGGAACGGAACCTGTGGACGACAGCTTGCCTGCCTTGTTGACCGATCGGACTTTGGCACATTTGTAAACTCGTATAACGAGGGACGGGGACGGCGACGACGACGACGACGACGACGACGACGACAGAGAAGGACGACGACAGAGAAGGACGACGACAGAGAAGGACGACGACAGAGAAGGACGACGACAGAGAAGGACGACGACAGCTTCAAAGGTCAATCGGCGAATCCAGGAACACGCACCGCACACGCACTCGCGCACATACATATACGGCTCACGACGCCGGCGGTTCTGCTCTCTTTTTGGCCGAAAACGACTCCCCAAAGGAAGAGGGCCGAATCAACGAGCCGCCCAGACGAACCTAGGCAGTCACAGATCCGCCGACTCCCCCCACTTCTATTCTTCGCATCGGGAGGAACGGCAGCTGCAGGATCGCGTTGGATCCGAACCACTGCATCACGCATCTACGCAGCCGTAAAAGAAAAAAAGAAAAAAAAAAAGGGCGGAGGGAAGGCAGGACGCGGCCGATCGCGGTCTCCTCTGGACTCTTACCCTCCCTTGTCGTTCCTGCGCCTTTGGCGTACGCATTTTCCCGGTATTCACAGCCAGACTGAGTACCTACCTACCTGGTACCGATCCACCTGCACTTTTTCATACCTACTTTGGCCCGGGTCACTCGGGTCTACCGGTACCTACCTGCCTAACTACCTCAGATTGCCTAGGTAGGCTGTCCAAGGGTTATTATTCTTCCCATCTCGCTCCTGCTAGCCATTCCCAAAAGGTGTGGTGAAGCGAAGCAAATTGACAGGTGTGGCCGCTTAGGCAGGGAGCGAGGGAAGGAAGTATCGATTCCTTTCCTCCCCCCACCCCAGCCTCTTGCCGTACCGTACCTACACTAGGTACCGCAGCGCAGCGACTGGCCTTCCCAAAATGCTGGGACTGAGCTCCAACCCAATTTCGGTCATTCCCCCCCTGAGCACTATCCCCACCTCTCATTCAACGCCGGCCGCCTGCATTCGGCCGCTCGTTTGGGCGCAATTCTTTTCATTCCCATTAATTGCCAACTACACCCGTTCCTGCGCTGCCCGTGCTTGTGCCTGCAGCAGTAGCACCTCCGCCACCACCCGTCCGCCTCCTGTCGAGGCCGGATTTGCTTTCCGTCCCAACTCCAGCACCAAGACTGCCGTTGTTACTACTCCTACTACTACTATCGCCATCCCCATTACCACTACTACCACCACCACCACCACCACCACCACCAAGACCCCCAATCACGCTCTTCTCCCTCTTCAACCGCTGCGACACCCCATTGGCCGCATTGCTGGCGATTGCATTGCAAACACCACAGCGGTTCAAGCAAAAGCAAAAGGTGTAGCCCGAGCCACCGTCGCCTGCACCTGCACGACTTTGCATTCCTTTGTCCGTGTCCCCACACATCTAGCTGCAAACCTAATCTCTCTGTTGCGCGAACCGACTCTCACCATTCGACAATATCCCTTCTCCAGGCACACACGGTCCCCCATTTACTCCTCCTGCCTCTACTTCCTGCCCCAGCGATTGTCTCAATCACCCCTCTCGCTCCTCCCGCCGCCGCCGCCGCCGCCGCCGCGTCCGCTTAAAGAGGCCCTGGCGACCTCAAAGAGCTTGGCCCAGGCGTCGCTGCAATCTCCTCGTCGACAAGACTCATTCCCCACCCTGCCCGGTAAGGCCGTCGTCCTCGCGGCGGCCTTCGTTGAACCATTCCTCCCACGGCTTCCCACGCGACAAACACGCCTTTGTCACCGCCCACCTTAGATGCTTCCGTAAATCCTCGATTCACCACCCTTTCCCAGCAACCCGCTTACCCTGAACCCTCGCCTGACCTGCAACGTCCAGTAGCCGCCGCCGCTGCCGCCGCCGCTGGCTTGTCCCAATTTCACCCCCCGTCCCTGCCATACCAATACGACCCCAAAGAATACATCCTGCAGTCTCCCTTTCGGAATCGTACAGCCTCCTCTGCTGCCCGTCGTCTTCCTCGTCTTTCCGCTGCCCGTCTCTGGAACCCAACCAACTCCACCCCCAGGCTTCCCGACAGACCCGTCCGCAAACGACGCCCATCAACACCGCCTCCGCCCTCCGTCCCGCTATCTCACCCGACCCTCGGTCCATCTTCTCTCAACCCTGCCGATCCCCTAGGAATCGGTGCCGGCGACTACCCGTTGCTGACTCTCCCCGAGCAGCGCCAGACGCGACATTCCACCTCTGCCCGAGCAAGCCTCCAGGTCGACCGGAGTGGTAACGCCGAACATCGCGTCAGCCTTCCTCCCTCGCTTCGACATTCGTACGACGGAAGGAGGTCCGCAGATCCTTCTCCAACTGTTCCCGAATTCGACGCTGGCCCTGCCGACGCCAAGGAAGGACCAAGTCCTCTCGTCCGCGATTTTGCCGTCACTTTCAATACCGACAAGGGAAAGAAAAGGGCCGTGATGGAGCAGAGAACCGAAAGCCAGACGCGAGGCCCCTCCAAGGATCTGGAAAGAGGTCCCGATGTGCTCCCACGTTACTCTAATGCATCGGCTGGCGATGCCATGGGCATCGGCTCCGCCATTTCCTCCTCAAACTCATCCATCATGGGAGAAGAACTGCCGCCAGACATGGGCGAGGAATGGGGACCGCAACACCCTTGCTTTCCGCACCTTAACCCTCACGTCCCTCTCGATTCTCCCGAGTATCGAAACACTCGAATCATTCGCGTACGTCGAGACTGGTTGATAGAAGGAGACCTGGCACCGACCTTCTCCAACCTGTACCCCGAGATTCTGGACCCGGCAGGCTTGTCAGAACAGGAGTTTCGAAGGATCATCGACAAGCTCAACGGCGAGCTCATTCCCATCTTCAGCCCGTATAGTTGGAGGAACATTATGGACGGCTTGCTGGGCCTTCTGACGGGCTGGTTGTGGGATGATCTGGGCCTCACCGGTGTCAAGGCTCGGCTGGACCGCCTAGAACGTTGGATCGAACAGTGGAACACCGAGATGGAGAAGACTGTTGGCAATGAGGACGGCTCAATGGCGCCACGCATCATCTCCCTAAGGAAAACCGGTTACATGACAGTAAGTTTCCAATTCTCCTGTTCAGCTCGAGGTGCTGACCCCGGCTGTAGCTGGATATCCAAATTCCCGACCCTGAAATCGCTCCAGCCCCTAGCACGCCTGGGGACTCGAGACCCGAAGGCATGCCGATGGAGCCACCGCCCGTCGCTGTGGCATAATGTTTGACGGCGAACACGAGCTTGCCTTTCGTGGTGCACCCTTCTTCTCTTCGAACCCGTATTTCACCATACACTGTTTCTAATACTGGATCGGCCGTGGTGTGGGACGAACCGACATGAATTTATACGACCGTAGCCTCTTTACCTTACGAGGCACTCGATATCCATTTATTCCCCGGGGTTATTTGGCTTTTCTTATTTACCACGACCCCCCCAACCCTACCACTAGTACCTTATACCAAGGCATGGCGCGGAGTTTAGGATCCCTCTGGCTGGGACAGTTACGAATGTGATTTTCAACGACTTTGTTGTTGATTGCCTTGGCGCTATTGATTATGTCTTTCACTTTCAAGGATGGGATTTTGCGGCTAAGGGCGATCGCTGGGACACGGAGGACCCTGATTGTGCGCGGAAAGAGGGGCGTCGAGCAAGCCTGCTGACCAGCGCTCGACTCGAACCGCATAGCTGGGCTCAGGACCCTGTAATTTATACATGAAAACCCTTCATCCTTACAACACTTTCCTTGATCGTTTCGTGAGGTTCTACCTGTGTGCCTGATTTCAGGTGGCGAGCCAATAACATTCACCCAAATTATCACATCGACATTGGTCGGCTCAGGCTAGGCGTGGCACATAAATCACCCGTCTGCAGTCTTAGTCCGGTCGCGACCGGGTGTATACATGGATCCCGGCTGGCAAGGTGATGGCGGACTGGTCATCCAGAAACGCCATGTCGCGGTGACCCGGGAGTTCGAGGGGGCTGGAGGCACCTCTTGTGAGTGACCGCAGCTTGTTCATGACCGATGGATTGAGGGTGGAAGCCTGGGAGATGCAGGGCCAGCCGCGTTTTGCCACGGTTCTGAGTCCTGATGCCGAGACCGTGGCCCGATCGTCGTCGATGGCTGCCTCTGCTTCTGCGGGATACGACAGTTCTTCGGCAGGACCCCCGGGCTCGCCTCGATCCGATGGAGGCAGAGAGGATGCCGAGCTGCGGGCCATGGAACCATGACTGACATGGGCGTGTTGGGAGCTATCGTCGGCCGACTTGGTCAGCACCAGGCTAAATAATGGGCATCAGCCAAGAACCCTCTACGTTCTGGGATATAGCGAGCGAGCGCAGCACCCACTCTGTCTCTACCTGCCCCGACTGCCGGTCAGTTCGCCCCGAGGCTGGCCCCTCGCGGAGCCACGGCAAGACCCTGCCGAGGCCAAAGGTCCGCAATGCCCGGTGGTAGGTCCCCGCTGCGTCCCCCGTCATACCGAAGAAGTAGAAGACGGGAGCCGCAGTCGCGATGACCAGGTACTGGTGGTTAAGCTCGAAGAAGCTGAGGCTGCTACTGGGGAGGAGCAGTATGGTGTTCCACGGGAACGGGTCGGCCCGCTGCCGGATCCCGTGGAAGTCGAAGCTGTTGGAGAGAAAGGAGGCCCTGAACTGCGTGGCAGCAACGTAGCATTCCACCGGGGCGTAGGGAACGAGGACGCAAACCATGACGAGGAAAAGCCGCCGTCGTGTCCTGCTCGCCCGGGAGGCGGCCGAGCCGTTCGACATGAGGGCTGAGCGGGTGACCTGCGCAACTAGACTGTAGCGCCTCCAGGTGAGGACTGCGAATTGCCGTGAGTACCAGACACTGTTTTTCTTTTTCTTTTGCCACAAACGCACACAAGAAATACTTACCGGCGTAGTACACCGACGCGAGAACCGCCAGCAGGCGCGGGGCCAGGAAGAAGACGAACAAGGGCCAGCTCGGGTGGCCGCTCCACATGCACCCGGTCAGGGTGGCGATCCTGTACCTCTGCGAGGACACGGGATACAGCAAGGTGGCCTGGACAACGGGGAGCGGGAACACGATCAGGGCCTGGACGAGCCTCTTCCTGCGCCTCTCCCGGCCGGACAAGGGGCCGGCCCGCGACAGGTCCATCTGCTGCGCGAGGTTGCGGGTGATGGCGACGACGGAGAGCCAGTAGAGGGGCATGAGGGGCTGGTAGAGGTAGGCGTGCAGGTCGCACCACACGCGGCCGTCCCACCACCGGTACACGTCGTCGTCGCGCCAGGCGAGGGCGTTGGCGGCGGCGAGGCAGTTGGCGACGACGACCGTCCCGACGAAGACGGCCGGGGCGAGCTCGCCCTGGCGGCACAGATTCCGGAGCGGCACCCCGCAGGCTGCGTTGGCCAGGATGGCCAGCACGACGCGGCAGACGAGGTTGGCCCGGAGACCGGCGTCGGTGTACGGCGCCGACGGCGGGTCGGGGGTCAGGAGCGAGGCGCGCGCCGTGCGCATGCCGGTGACGGGCGCCATGTCGAACGACTGAACCGCTGTTGGTGTTCGGGAACCGCGCTGCCGTTTATTCATTTGCCTCTGAGAGGCGGTACGGGACTCGACGGCTCTCCCTAACTATACGCATCCGCCAGACACGAAGAGAGAGACCAACGGGTTGAGAAGACAGGGAGGGCAGCTGTATCCGAAGCATACGGGACGACGACAGAACACCCGGATACGCCTGATGCCGGCTCCAGGCCGGATCACGACAAAGATGTAGCGAAAGGTTGGCAGTAAGCGATGACCGCCGGGTAGGGAACGAAGCAGATACGAAGGGCCCGGGGGGGAAGGAAGATGCAGACATCACCGGCAGCACACGATATCTTTAAATGGAAAGGCAGTTCAGGAGCGGGAAAGGGGGCCCATCACATCACCTTGGGTCGTATTTGCGGTTCACGATTTCCTGTCATCTATTCGCCTCCTCGCTTTCTTCCAAGATCACTGTAGGATAAAGCCATTGGGTCTGTGAGCTTTACGAGCTCCTTTCCCCGTGTGAGCCGCAACGCAAGGCCTGCTTCGAGCAGGGTGGTGTTTTTGAGCAGACGTCCGGTCAGGCCCATGGTCATATACGACAGGTTTGAGCCACAACTCGACCTGTAGGGGGGGGCGAGGCTCGGAAATGGCGTCCAACCGCACCAATGCTGGATAGGTAGGCTCAGTCGAGACTTGGGTATCCCGACCAAAGCTTCACAAAAACGCATACAGAGAGGCAAGTCGTCTACGGCGCCAACCTGTGAACGGAAAGAAATGGTCGAAAACGTAGGTAGTGCAACCAACGGACGACCAACTGATGCAAAATCCCGTTCTCGAGCATATGATTACGGGACCCTTGGCGTCAGCATGAAGTGGTTTTCTTATCGAAGGGTTGCATTGGCGAGTGTAACCTCGATAACTTACATCGTCGTAGTATGGGGAAGAGGAGAGGAGCATTGGGTAAAGAGCAGGCGAGCTGTGCCGCAATTCCCGACCGTCAATGCGTGAAAACCCCCCAAAACCTAGCAGGCTGGATGGAGGTGGGGGTGCATGAGCCACAGCCCCAGCAAACGGCCGTGGCGGGTGTGTGTGTTGTGTGCCTGAAACCCCTGGGTTTACGGGACCGCGTCGACGGGCTCGCGCACCGCGAACAAACTGATAGCTCCTATTTCCAGCTCCGCCCTGTCTCTGCCCTCCCCGTCTCGAAACCAACGCCTCCGTCTCGTCAGTTCCGACACATCAGCACCACTCGCTCCGCCAGCATCCGTTCCTTCTTCCGTTCCTTCACCAGCACAAACACACACACGAAACCAAACCACCAGAAACAAAAAGCAATAATGTCTGCCGCCGCCCTCTTCCGCCGCGCAGCCGCCGCGCCGCGCATCGCCCGCGCCTTCAGCACCTCTCCGTCCCACAACGTCGCGCGCATCACCATCGTCGGCAACCTCGCCGACACTCCCGAGCTCCAGGCCACCAGCACCGGCCGTGAGATCGTCCGGTACTCCGTCGCCAGCAACAGCGGCCCCCGGGACAACCGCCAAACTAGCTGGTTCCGCGTCACCAGCTTCGAGCCCGAGGGTCCCCGCCGCGACTTCCTCCAGAGCCTGCCTAAGGGGTACGTCCTCCCCCTTCTCGACTTCGGATAGTATATATATATATATATAGGAAGAGAGAGAGAGAGAGAGAGAGAAAGGAACAAGTGGAACACGCCTGGAAAACATGCTAACGTGCGGCTGCAGATCCCTGGTCTTCGTCGAGGGCGAAGCCAGCATGAGCACCTACCAGGACGCCGAGGGCAAGAACCGCAGCTCCCTGAACGTTGTCCAGCGTAAGTCCACCACCCTTGACCGCAGTGGCCCGAAGCATCCTAACCCCTCGTTCCAGGCAGCATCGAGGTCCTCAAGCGCCCCTACACCGGCACCAACCCCAGCGAGTAAACGCATCCATCCTCCGAGGACGGCCGGACGGACCGGATCGGATCGGAGCTCCCTGCTTCACATGTCTGACGAAGACGGGTGTGTTTTTGGGGATCTCGGCCCGACTTTGGCCCCTCAATCTCTCCGCTCTTGACGAGATTTCCTTGTTTCTGTGTAAAAGTTTGACTGACAGTTGGGCCGGGCGAAGGGCGTGTTGTATTAAACCTTTCCTAGGACGATAATTGATACCACGGGTTGCTCCTCTCCCGCACCAATAGCGTGCTGCCCCCTTCGCGCAGCTCCGTCAAGGTCGCTGCCTCACTCAATGCCTCACATGTCACGCGTAAACGGCTGGGACTGTCCTGAACAGCCTGTCTTTTCCATGTTCTATCCAAAGTAGCTCGCCCGTGTGGGGTCGAGCCGCCGTTCTATCAGACAAGTGTGCAGCTGTCCATGCAGCCGAACCCGGCAGCGACACCGCCCTCGTTGCTGGTGTCGCCCTTGGTCCGAAGCAGGTAGCCCGCCTCCTCGTTGTGAAGGACCTCCCCGGTGCCCTGGTTCCAGACCGTCGTGCCGTAAATGCCAAGCTCGCAGATGACGCCGCCCTCCTCGAGGTTGCCGTTCCGAAGGATGATGTTGTCCTGCTTGGGCGGGGTGATGAGCTCCATCAGGATGTACGAGCCCCAGTGCGTCTCGGGGGTCTTCTTGAGGAACGCGGGTATGTCCTCGCGGTAGTGGTTGTTGCCGCCGCCCTCCCTCTGCGGCTTCAGCACGTAGTTCTTGCAGAGCTCCGGGTCCTGCGCAATCCCCCGCGCCCTGAGACCGGCCTCGGACGCGTCCATGGGGAAGATGTTTGTGAATGTCTCAAAGACCACGGCCGTCTGGGGCGCGTCGTCGGGGATGAAACGGCCCAGCACCGAAGGCGACGACCCCGACCTCGGCGTGGCCAGTACCTGCTGGATCTTCTTGCTGCCCGCGAGCTGTGTCAGAACGGTCGGGCACTTGACGGCCGCCGACCGCTCGAGGTGGTAGCGGGCATCCCAGGCGCTCTCGTCTGGGTAGTCGGACGGGTCGTACCAGCACCGCAGGTAGGCGACGGCGACCTCGAAGACCTTGGACGGGTCCCGGGGCAGCTTGTAGAGCAGTTGCCGCTTGGCCGTCGCGGCGACCTCGGTGTGCCGCAGGAGCTCGGAGCAGGGCACGCGGAAGACGGGCACGGGGTCGTCGGGGGAGCTGGCGAGGGCGTACTCAAGGTGGCGCTGGTCAAAGATGTTCCTCTCGCCGCCCTGGACGACAAAGATTACGCACTTCTTGTGGCCGAGCTCCGAGGGGCCATAGGCGTTGAAGGCGGCACGGATGCCGCCGGAGAGGCCCTGGACACTCTTGTTCTCGGGCAGGTCGAGGGAGCCGGTCTCAATGGGATGGTCCAGGAGTGGGTACTCCGCCACGGAGAGGAACCTGGGGTCCGTTAGTCGTGGGCTTTCTTTTTTTTTTTTGTCTCCATGTCCATGCATCTGGGTCATTACTTGTGGAGCAGCGAGGTGCGGGATGAAAGGCCACCGAAAGACGAGGCTATCGTATTGAACTCGACTTGCTTCACCTGGCGCTTGGGCTCGCCTGAAGAGGTGTCTTGGTGGACGAGGTAGTCCGACCTGAACAGCCCCAGGGACAGGCTCTACGCATCGTTAGTCTCGTCTGGGGAGTCCGAGGTAGAGCATACCTGGGTGTATCCCTCCTTCTTCACTCGTACGTGAGTATCCCACAGCTTACTGATGAAGTCGTCACCACCCTTGACTCTGCCGGATCGTTAGACGTGAGCGACGAGACACGGCCTCCAGCCCAGCAATTCAGGTAGTAACGTACTCATCCACCATTGCCCCGAGAAAGTCTTCATCTCTGCTGATGGCGGCGTAAAGCTCGTTGTAAGTTTTCTGAACAGACCTGGCCTGCTCGAAGCACGACCGAGGAAACGGGCTGGGGAAGAGCGTGACCGGCACGTTGACGGCCAGAATACCCTTGGGGTCCGATTCGGGCGGGACAAGGGCGGGAGGTGGTCGGACGGATAGGCCGTTGCCAATGGCCCAGTCCTTTACGGTTTGTACGAGGGCGTCCTGCTCCGACTGAGACAGCCGGGGCGGGTACTGCTCCTTGGTGAGGGCCGAAGTCGTCATCTCAAAAAGCTTCCAATAACCCTCTGCAGACTCCAACGGCACGGGCACGCGTGTAAGGGTGAGTCGGTTTGGTTATGCGACTGAGTGATTAATAATTGCCGGCCAATGCTGGATGGATCGTGTATATGGATGCCCGAGATGGGGCCGGAGTGACACGGGCTCACAGGTTGGGGATGAAGGGAAAAGGCAGGCAGGCAGGCAGTAGGGAATTCCAGCTTGTGCTTGGATGTAATAAACCGAAGGTATTTAAGATGTTGATGACGAGCCGGTGGGAATCTGAATGAGGATGCTGCACTGAACTGGAGGGGAGAGAAACCGGTTGCCCCACCAAGAGCATCCACGCCCACCCTGGGATGGGTTTCCTAGTTTAGGTAGGTACAATAATGACTTGAGCGATGCAAGTCAGACGTGACCGGTCTAAGCGGGGATATCAATTCTTTTAATACAAGCACGAGTCACTAGCATATCAACCACGGACCGACACGAAACGAAAGGTTTGGTGTCAGTACGAAAGCCCTCGACCAGCAGGAGATCATTGTTCCCCCCCCCCCCCCCAACTACCTCTATTTCAGCTGCAAGTGCCTGCCTGTCGTTACCCCTCCATCCAGCTTAACAAAGACGAAGAAAACTGGCGGCCCCTCACTCCACCTAAACGCCGAAAATCGCACGTGGGTCACGTGCAAGACAAGCATGGCTTATTGATCACGGTTTCAAGGCAATACTATGTAAGGGCAGGCGCCGTTTGACGATACGTACCTTCAGCGCTTGTCTACAGTGGACAGGGAGCAACTGCTGGGGGAAGGTACCCTGTGTGATCAGGGAAGGTGGGGCTTGCAACTGTGACTTTCGCGACCTCACTCACGCGTCGTGAATCTACAGAGCAAATCCAACACCTGCCCACGCCGTCTTCAACCTACCTTGCTTGGTAAGGTATTTAATCATCTCAACTACCTACAAAAAGATAATCGTCTTTTGGTCCCACTTCATTGAGGTCGGAATGGGAATTACCTCTTTCTCGTCCTCATCTTCCTATTTATATCAACCGGTTCCCTACACTGCGCACGCATTCGCACAATCTCACCTCATGTCCTCCTTCCTCAACGGTTTGTTTGCCGACAAGGGTCATTTGTTTTTCTGTAAGTGCCTTCATGCTGTCACTGCGCTTCGAATACGAAATGTCGTCTCACCGCTCTCATGATCACCAGCTTTCTTCTCGTTTCTTTGAGCTTCGAGCTTCGAGCACGAGGAGCAAGCAATAGCTGCTTGACCACCCCATGCACCCTGATCCGACGGCCGGCAACTCCCAAATCCTCGTACGTTCGTCCCCTTCGTACGTCTTAATTCCACCTCTCCTTTACACCACCCGGCCCAGGATTTGTGCTTTAACACTTCTCGGATACCTTGAAGCCACTGGCGTTTACCAGACAGCCCATTCAGCGAGGGCTATTTTTGACTGCCCATATCATCACTCTTACTCACCCCCCTCGCACACTCCTTCTCTCCTGCCATCCACCTCTCTATTATTACTCGGATGCCTTATATGCTGACAAAAGCACCATTATCTAGCAAGTCAACTTATGAGCTGAACGGACATCATCATGGCGGGCAAGGAGGACGACCCCTATGAGTGGGACGTCGCCCAAGTGGTACATGAATTATGCGGCCCTGAGAAGCGCCCTTGGCACCCGAAGGTTGGCACAAAGCGACCAGATCCGGTGGCTCTGTCAAGAGCGTTGATCGAAAACGAGATTGATGGCGAAACGCTACTCACCTACCAAGATGTGATGCAGTCCTTCGACGGTATCTTTCAAGGTCTTGGCCTCGTCAAGATCACTCACAAGATGACCTTCGTAAAGGCGGTTAATTATCTGAGGTCAAAGAGCCGCGGATATCGACAGTTTAAAGCCGACGCGGCGAAGCAGGAGATCCAGACGCCGACCAGCCCACAGGA
Source organism: Colletotrichum somersetense (assembly GCA_030867255.1). Classification (NCBI taxonomy): domain Eukaryota; kingdom Fungi; phylum Ascomycota; class Sordariomycetes; order Glomerellales; family Glomerellaceae; genus Colletotrichum; species Colletotrichum somersetense. Next base: position 68,607 of record MU843508.1, on the reverse strand, counting down.
AGTGCAAGTCAACGGCAACTGCGATTCTGCAGTTCCAGATCATACCGGTGCCCTGGACAGTCTGCAAAAGAGATCTTCGACTCACGAAGTTGATATACAGGGTAGTTCAGACCACTGTGTTCCTGCATCAGATTTACCGTACAGCCAAGCTGTCCCTGCCCATGAACTCGACGTTCAGGTTCTGAGGCAAACCGACCACCCGAAAGCCTCACAAGTTATTGATATGGCTCAAGAGGCGAACGCTCCGCCCCAGAAGAAAAGAATGATACCAACCTTGGTGTCCACTGACGTCCTTGGAGTGGGCAATGCGCCTATCCGAACTGCCGCAGATGACCTTACTGCGCGGTCTTATGGCGTAAAAGACACTCTGGCTCAGCCTCCTGACTCCTTGACGAGGGTTTCTGCAAAAAGCTCGAGGGATAAGGGGGACAGGGTTCCTGTCCAGGAGCATTCCCCCAAAGCGTATTTCGGTCCCAACGGGCTGGTTACTGACATTCAAATACCCAAGTCAAGTCTGCTTCAGGACACCAGGGATGCAACCGACGGCAGCAGCTCATTCCTCCATGTTTCGAAAGACCTGATTCCTACTGGCCGACGCCTCCAGGTCAGCCGAGCAATGCGACGACTATTCCGCACAAACAACCAGTCACTCGCCTTGCTGCAGAGCGGCCAATCTCCCTATGTGGAGCCGGACGAGGAGGATAAGGTCCTCCCTGTCTTTGGCGACTCAGACGACGAAGATGGCTACGATACGGATACGATAGAAGCAACCCAAAATGAGGAAGACGAATTGCAACAGGAAATGGATCTTAAGTCTGATTACCTCACCCGAGATGAAGTGGAGCGTGTGATTCAAGAGGAAATCCACAAGATGGAAGACTCTTGGGACGAGAGAAAGCTGCCCAAGATGGAGCGGAAAGCGAATGAAATCTGGAACAAAGCTCGCCGACATGGCCTCATCAGACAAATTGGCAGCGCCACGGCCGAGCTCAATAGGCTCAACACCCGCATCGAGAAGCTATGCCGGGAAATCCAGGAAAACGAATGGCCCGAGGAGGACGAGCTCAGAAGACAAACTCGCTCGCTCGATACTAGTGTCGAGGATCGGAAAGCCGAAAGATGGCTCCTCAGCCTCTTGCGGGGGCGTGAACCTCCACGAACGGAATCGATGCCTAAGCCACGACCGATCGCTGCTAGGCGTGAAATCTTGTCTGACGAAGATGGAGAATACATCACCAGTGAAGGAGAAGACGACAACGATGACTTCATCGTCGACGACACGATGGATGTTGCGTACTCGCCGGTACCTGATGAGTCCCGACCTGCAAGCCCGATGAACCTGGATAAACCCGAGGAGCTGCGTCAACGGAGTCCCCAAGGCCCAGGACTGCCTGAAAGCGAACCACCGGCCGACAACGTAGTTGACATTCAATCCGACAATAACATTATCGACTTGACGATGTACGACTCTGAGTCTATTTCCGAGAAGAACACCGACGAGAACATCATTTGCCTCGACACGCCCCAGAAGCCAAAAACACACCTGGCGTCGGTTCCGCCGTCTCCCAATAGCGATATCGGAGAGCGGCCAAGACTCTCCCAGGAGGAGCTTACGATTCCATTTGAGCAGCCTGAGCGAATCGGCGCCATCGCACCTAAGACGTGGAGGCTGCATGATGATAACAAACGACTCCTCATATCTGTCATCTGGCGACTCGACGAGCAACGAAAGGGTGCCATTTTCGACATCATCAGCACAATGAGTCATGCTGAGATATGGACCGACTTCGTCACGACAGCACTAGGAGGTACAGAAAACGATGAAGATGAAGCTGCGCGCGAAATGGGCATCGTAATCGCCCGTCTATTCAGAACCTACGTATGCGGCAAACCAGCATCGCCTGCCAGGATCACCAGGCCTCTACGGGAGAAAATTAAGGACCTCATCAGGCATAATAATGCCTCGTTCGAGGAATTTTGCAAGTTCGTCAGGGAGGATATTGTGACCCATTTTCCGAACGCCACTCGGACTGTGGATTCAGATTCCGGAGCGCATCGGAAGAACCGGCACGGAAGTTTTGACTCCTTAATCGGTTATAGTGATGACGGCATCGAGGAGTCGGTGTCGTCCAAGAAGCGGAAGCGGGTTGTCGTCATCGACCAGACAGCCAAAAACCTTAGGGACAACGACCGCCGTAGAATTGAAGAACAGGAGAGACGACGGAAGGAGCTGCGCAAGAAGCTGGCCGCATCCGACACCATCTCCAGCGATAAGTCAAGGCTGATCATCAACGAAACCAAAGATGACAACAAAGGTCTGATTTACGTCAACGAGCACATTGCCAAGCGGATCAAGTCCCACCAGATTGAGGGCGTTAAATTCATGTGGAACCAGATTGTTTACGACTCCAAGGTGCGACAAGGATGTCTCCTGGCTCACACCATGGGTCTCGGCAAGACTATGCAGGTCATCACCTTGCTCGTTGCGATCGCCGAGTCTGCGCAGTCCGAAGACGAATCCATCCGATCACAGATCCCCGAGGAACTCAGACAATCCAAAACCCTCGTGCTGTGCCCGGCGGTGCTTGTGGATAATTGGATGGACGAGCTGTTGATGTGGGCCCCTGATGGGCTTCTTGGGCGTCTCTTCAAATTGGAGTCCATCACTAAGGCGCCAGAGAGAGCTCCCATGATTCGCAGGTGGGACGAGGAAGGGGGCGTGCTGATTATAGGTTACGACATGTTCAAGAGGTTGATCGATCCGCCCGCCAACGAACCGTTGCCGCCTCAAGATGCAAAGTCGGTCAAGGAAATCCTCACTCAGAGCCCCAGCCTTGTTGTTGCGGATGAGGCCCACAAGCTGAAGAATCCGGAGTCAAAGTTGTCAATGGCCGCCGCACAGTTCAGAACACAAAGTCGAATCGCACTCACTGGCTCTCCGTTGGCCAACAGTGTGCTGGAATTCTACTACATGATCGACTGGGTGGCGCCTGGGTACTTGGGCCCCATTTCGGAATTCAAGGCTTGTTATGCTGAACCGATCCAAATGGGTCTCTACGAGGACAGTCCCGCGTCCGCTTATCGCGAGGCAATGAAGCAACTTGCTGTCCTGGAGGCTACTGTTCAACCCAAGACAAACAGGAAAACAATCAAATCTTGTCTCCAAGATGACCTGCCACCCAAGATGGAGTTCGTGCTTACAGTTCCGGTAACGCCCATCCAGGCCAGGCTCTACGACACTTTTCTCGAGTCTCTTAGAAACGAGGCGAAAGGCAGCGGAAAGATTCTTGGTGCCGTCAACAACTTCTGTCTAATTGTCAATCACCCTAAGGCTTTCCGAACGAGACTGGAACAGGAGCTCGGCTTTTTGGAAAAGAAGGACAAATCGAACCTTACTTTGACCAGCCAGATCATAAGTGACGGTCTCAAGATTACAAAGCTCGAGAAGGACATATCTTCGCCGGTCTTGTCCTGGAAGGTACGGCTTCTTGTCGCCATTCTGGACGAGAGCGAAAAGCTGGGAGACAAGGTTCTTGTCTTTACCCAGTCAATCCCAACCATGGATTACCTGGACTCCCTTTTCCGACAGCAGAAACGGAGGGTTGCTCGTCTTGATGGTAACACGCCGATCAGTCAGAGGCAGCAGAATATCAAAGACTTCAACAGCGGAGACACGCAGCTATACATCATCTCCACAGCTGCCGGGGGTACTGGCCTCAACATCTTTGGGGCCAATCGCGTGGTCATTTTTGACTTCAAGTACAACCCTATTCACGAACAGCAAGCAATCGGCAGAGCATATCGCATTGGTCAGCAGAAGCCGGTCTACGTCTACACGTTCATTTCTGGTGGCACGTACGAACAAACGTTACATGATAAAGCCATCTTCAAGACCCATTTGGCCTCTCGTGTCGTGGACAACGAGAATCCAAAACGATGGTCCACAAAAGAAAATGAGTATCTCAAGGATCGCACGGAACCCCTGCAGAAAGATTTGAGTCCCTTTGCGGGCAAGGATGCTGTGCTCGACAGACTGTTGACGCATCCCGACCTGTCGCAGGGTATCCGTTCTATCATGAAGACGGACACCTTCAAGGAAGAGGATAAGAACGGTATCCTGACTCAAGAAGACTTAAACGACGTGAAGCATCAGGTGTACATGAATTCAATCAGAAACACCGAACCAGAGAAGTTCCGCCAGTTTGAGCTTGAACGGATTGGCAGACTTAACGCTGCGCCGTCAGTGATGGGTATCGCAACAGTTTCTCAAGCAGCGTATCGGCCCCCAGGTTTGCCTTCAGGTGGCGTTCAAACACCTGTTCTACCCCCCCTCCATCCTGGCTTGGCTGTCGGAGGTTCAACTCGTCCACTGGGCCAGTCTGTGGGTATAGAAAAGGCCACCGCTGCCCAGGTTCCACCGTCAACGGTGCCTGCACCAGAGACGGCAACAGCCCCTTCAAACGGAGATGGGGAGGGTCTAGACGCAACGCAGAGAGGTCCTCCGCAGTCTGTCTCGAATGTCGCTTCGGGCATCGGAAATGCTCAACAGGAGGTACAGTCTTTCTCTTCCAATGTGGACGATCAGCACTAACTTGACACAAGCTACAGTCTCGAGGCGCCCCTATGCCCATGCCCGGTGCCAACACATTCTTCAGGAGTCAACTGGGACCTGTGTCCCCCTCACCTTCAAATAAGTTCATTTCTTCATCTTCAGCGAAGAAGCAGACGAGGCCGAATTCCGGGATCATCAAATGGCCGGAACAATTTGAGCAAAAGCTCCTCGAGTCAGTCGATAAGATTGCGGACCCCGAGTTACTGCGCGCAATCGGAGAGGACAAAAGTGGCATTTGCAAACGGATTGCCAGCTCGACTTGGCTTATAAGGGGCGAGATGAATGAAGGAGAGCTGCCTAACATTTCTCACATGAAGAAGCTCTGCAGCTTGGTAGAGAAGCCCAGGTTTTCTGCAGCTGTTCTCACGGGCCATTTGCCTCCGGACAAAATTGCCCAGGCCTCGACGGAGAAAGGACTCGACAACCTTGTTGACGAGTTGACGCAGCTTGACGACGACTCTTTTTACGACAAACTCGGACTGAGAAAGCATTTGGCTAGACAACCTGACGTATGAGCCCGACTTTTCCGCCTTTTTGTTCCCTCTCGCAGTTTCCCTTTCTTTTCTTCCGCCCTGCAACCTGCATCCATTCGTCAAGCAGTGACTTATCGCGGCTAACGATATGATCAACAGCAGTTACAGAACGTGTTCAACCGACCGAATCCGTTCCCAGCACCGAATCGAAGACATCCTTTCTGCGAGGAGGATGACGAGGACGAGGACGATGATGACATCATGAAGGCAGTGGCAGCGCGGAGTAGGCATCGTGCGCCTAGACTTCCTACATGGGCCAGCGAAGCTGTTGGGAAAAGCAAGCTAGGCGAACATCGGTGGACAGGGGAACCTTCATCGTCAGCAGGGCGCAGGTCGTGATTACGGAGGCATTTGTATTGCGGCTTGGCCACGGTCTAATTGCGTTCGTTGCGAGGGTCATATCTGGGGTTCTGGACAGGCGAGGGAGTTTTGCGACATTTGCAATGCTTGCTTTATGATACCCTTTTCTTTTTCTTTTCTGGCATACGTCTTTAGTTCTGTTCAGCGGGAGGGTCACGGAGATGGCCTGGGAATTGCAATAGCATCAAGTGAACGACGTTAAGCATAGTTGCTGGGCTATTTTGGGCAACTGAATTGAGCAAACGAATATTGACACATGCATGCAAAGGGGTGCAGACGTCTAGTGTGAATCGATTGACACGTGAGAGTTACGCGAGACGGGCCAGGGAGCGCCCGGGGAGGTTGCTTGCTGGTATCACCCATTGCGATATGCCAGTGTCACGATAGGCAGGCAGGGTTGCTAGCTGGAAGCAACATGGGCAAATGCAGCCTTACGACTATTCTTCTTGCCCCCCCTTCCCACCTGATAAACTACTTAACAATATATTACACTTTGAGACCCAGTGGAAGGGAGAGGGGCACTTTGAGGCGCTCGAAGCGATGCGGCAGGTGACTTACTACCTACAGAGTAATTCAAGCAGAAAGCCTCCCCGATCTGTCCGGCCCCGTTTGTCTTGTCCATCCGGATACATATATGTATGCTGGACAGGAATAATGAGAGGATCATGACGGGGGTTGACGAGCACTCTTATTTTTCTTTTCTTCTTCTTCTTCTCTCCTCCCTTCCCGATTATGCTCGTTCTCCGTCCGTTCTCCTGACACCCGGCAGATCCGGTTCGTACGATGTGGCTTTGGGCCCACCACGCTCAGCAACGGTTTCTTGAAACATGGGTGACGAAAAAGAGAGGCATTTGGATGGAGCCTTAAAGGTGTTTGAATCAGATCAGGTCACTGGCCAGCGTCCAACAGAGGCGGAGCTGATAAGTGACCCAAGGATGACAGCAACCGTAGCAAACGCCGAGAGGAGTGTCGAAGTGCAGAAAATCAGAGCAAGGGATTTGTGGCCGACTTTTCGTTAGGTCATCCGAAAGCCGCATTTCCAGTGCCGACCAATCAAAAAGTTTACGAATCCGAAAAAGATTGGAACGGGCCGTTTGGTGATTGGTCAATAAGCCCGACGCATATCCACATTTAGTCAGAACTAGGGGTCCCGCAGCTTAGCCGTACGACAGACGCGCATGGATGTGCGCTGCACCCTCCCCGGCCTGAGGGACGCTGAAAACGCAAGCGGCGGCATTCCCAGCCCACCACTGCCTAGAGCCTATTGGGACTCTCCGGCGCCCACCACCCCTCTGAATCTCCCCCCTCCCTCTCTTGCGCCTGCACCGGCCGCCCCGCCATCGTAGACCCGACCGACCCCAGTTTGACTCGGTCCAGGCGCACGTAAACTACCTTGGTACTACAGGTACCTAGGTACCTACCCTGCCTCTAGGATAGAGTAGTAACGGACTGTACCTGTTTGGTGTCATGGCGACTCCCGAGTCTTCACCGGAGACACACTAAAATAAAGGACGGTCCGAGATTCTGCTCTCTTCTCCTCCTTCGCCTCTCCTCCCCATCCGCCAAAATCCCTCTACTTCTTCTCTCTTAACCTGAGAAATCCCATATACCTCGATCCAGATCGACTGCTCCGCCCCCTTTGCCAATTGACTTGTGTCCAGTCCTCGCGCTGACGCTTTTCGCTGGCTACGCTGACTTGACATCTCCACGTTGCGCCTCAAATCGCCACACCAGAAACGCCCACAAACACGAGTCCGATCGCCTCTTCTGAACACGTCTCACTCGAACACCTCGCCCGAACTCTTGATCGCCCCTTCACCATGGAGGCTGCCCTGCGTCAATCCAAGGCCATGTGCCCTTTCTTGAAGAAGGCCTCGCCCGCCAAGCTCCGCGCGCTGTCCACCTCGGCTCGCCCCCACGCCATCCAGGCGGCCCCTCAGGCGGCTGTCTCTCCTTGCGGCGGAACCATGTCCAAGTTGCAGCTGCTCGCCCACCGCTGCCCCGTCATGGGCAAGGCCCTGACTGTCCAGTCGGCCCAGTACGGTCATGGTCGTCCGGCCAAGGTTGGAAACTCGTCTGTCGCCGGCATTCGCGCGCTGAGCACCAACTCCAAGCCTGGTCGCGCCAGCATCCACACCAGCCGCAGCAACGATGCTCGGCCCGTCGATGCCCCCTTCATCAAAGGACGTGATAGCGGTATGGGAACTCTGTTCTGATTGCCAAAGGTCTAGGCTAACCCCGACGCCAGCTCAAATCCCTCCGATCATGGCGGCCGCCCGCCAGAACGCCGTTCCCAACGTGGGCATGAGCAATTCTGACGCCTCCAAGGCCAAGTTCAACTACGAGGCTTACTACGCCGCCGAGTTGGAGAAGAAGCACAAGGACAAGTCGTACCGCTACTTTAACAATATTAACCGCCTCGCCAAGGAGTTCCCCCGCGCCCACATGGCTGATAAGGGGGAGAAGGTTACCGTCTGGTGCGCCAATGATTACCTCGGAATGGGCCGCAACCAGCATGTCCTGAAATCAATGCACGAGACCCTGGACGAGTACGGCGCCGGTGCTGGCGGTACGAGAAACATCTCTGGACACAACAAGCACGCCGTCGAGTTGGAGGGCACAATCGCCAAACTACACGCCAAGGACGCCGCCCTTGTCTTCAGCTCGTGCTACGTTGCCAACGACGCCACTCTGGCGACGCTCGGCAGCAAGATGCCCGATTGTGTGATTCTTTCTGACAGCCTGAACCACGCCTCGATGATCCAGGGCATCCGTCATTCCGGGACAAAGAAGATTGTGTTCAAGCACAACGACGTTGCGGATCTCGAGGCGAAGCTGGCCTCGCTGCCCCTCCATGTCCCCAAGATCATTGCTTTTGAGTCGGTGTACAGCATGTGTGGTTCCATTGGTCCCATTGAGGCCATTTGCGACTTGGCGGAAAAGTACGGCGCGATTACCTTCCTCGATGAAGTCCACGCTGTCGGCATGTACGGCCCGCATGGTGCCGGTGTCGCCGAGCACCTGGACTTCGAAGCGCACCAGCAGGGCCGCCCGAGAGGCACTATCATGGATCGCGTTGACATCATCACTGGCACCCTTGGAAAGGCTTATGGATGTGTGGGCGGTTACATTGCCGGCAGCGCCAAGTTCATCGACATGATCCGCTCTCTCGCCCCTGGGTTCATCTTCACCACGTCTCTGCCGCCTGCGACTATGGCTGGTGCCAGGACGGCCATCGAGTATCAGATGGGGTACGACGGCGACCGCCGTCTTCAGCAACTCCATACCCGTGCGGTGAAGGAGGCCTTGAACGACCGTGACATTCCGGTCATTCCCAATCCGTCCCACATCATCCCTATTCTGGTTGGCAACGCCGAGCTCGCCAAGCAGGCATCCGACATGTTGCTCCAGGATTACCAGATCTACGTGCAGTCCATCAACTACCCCACCGTGCCTGTCGGTCAGGAGAGACTGCGCGTCACGCCCACCCCGGGCCACAAGAAGGAATACCGCGACCAGCTTGTCCAAGCCCTTGACGAGATCTGGACCAAGCTCGGCATCAAGCGCACCTCGGAGTGGGCTGCTGAGGGTGGTTTCATCGGCGTAGGAGAGGCGGACGCCGCTGCCGAGGAGCCTCTGTGGACCGACAACCAGCTTGGCATCGAGCAGGCTGCGAAGGAGATCAAGGCCGCGGGAAAGGTCAGCAACGGCTTCGTCGAGGCCCTGCTGGAGCGTGAGGCCAAGGCCGCTGGTCAGGCCGTGAGCTCTGCTCTCTGATTCCGTTCTATTTCCCAGGTTACTTGACCTGGCACGTTTAACGTTGATATCTTAAAAGGGGAGCTCACGGACCTTGACCACGTTCTTTGGAGCGATCAACGAAGATTTAGTTTTAACCACGCGCCCGTGGCCTGTTGTTCTCTTTCGATTTGAGATCGCTCATCTACATGATGGTTGATCTCAGTGTTGGCCGCAACACCAATAGTTTAAAAATGGAAAAGTCACCCAGTGACACATTCTTTCACCACTTTGACTTCCGTGTACACTATACCTAATCCCTTGTGGTTGCAACCCGTGTGCGGGCCGTTCGTGCAAGTAAACGTCATCCGAAGTAGTCACTAGTATAGCATTTCGTTAGGTTAGTAGATTGAGGTGCTGATGCATGCTCACCCTCGGCAGGGCAGAGTTATGCGAGTACGGTGTCCGACCACTCAGATGGGGTAGCCCGCATTGAGCCCGCACGTAGGTAGTTTAGCAGTTTACGACGGGTCTCCGCGGTGTCCGTGAGCGGTGTCCATCAGATCAGCTGGTAAATACGTAGCCGTGCCACGCCAACCACACCTCTCGCATGGAGCCGACCTTCTGGGTAGGTGGTGGCTTGTCGCTCTTAGTCATCAACTCCGACGGAGACGGAGGCAGTGAGTTGCTCCGTCTCCGTTCGACAAACGCCATCTTGGTCCTCGTCATTGGATGGAAATGCCCACCATGACTTACACGAGTCTAGGAGAACCTTTGGGAAGCCACAACTCAGACGATAGCTTACGACGCGAATACTTATTGTTTCGTGTTATATTCTGGTGCCCTCCCCCGCTCGTCTATCCTCCATTCCCGTGAAACCCACTTCATCGCTAAATATCATTAGTGGGTTAAGATTCAGCATGGACTATGAGCACAAGAACAAGGGGCCCCGCGCCTGTACCACTTGCGCCAAGGCGAAGGCGAGATGCATCTCGGGACCAGCAGGGAGCAACAAATGTGAACGGTGAGTCGGCCACCTTTTCCCCCAAAAACCTCGCGTTTCCACCGTGGAAGGCGCTGATGAATTCATTCAGGTGTCACCGGCTCCGGAAACCCTGCGGCTCGCAGACTCCGGCGCCTCCGAGACTGAAGAAGGATCCAAGACCGACAAAGGTCGCGGAGCTCGAGAAGAGGCTGAACGAGTTGACGACGCAGCTGGGTGCTGCCCAGGGCAATGCCAATGCCACATCCCCTCCCACCACTAGCGTGGTCGGCAGCGCCGACTCTCCGCTCCCGCCCAGCAACAACACCAAACCGGCGTCGGCCAAGATTCCGATCAACTGTGACCACCTCTTCCCGCCAGAAGACGTCCTAGCGGGCGATGGCGCGGGAATCGGCGCCTCCATTCTGTTGCAGACGCCGGGCTCTTCGGCGGCAGACGACCGCCGCGGCGTCAGCAGCCGCGGCCGGAGTCAGTCTGATGGGCGTAGCGAGTCGCCCTGGCCTTTGAACAATGAGCAGAGCATCATACTGCAGACTTTCGTGGACGAAATGCAGCCTCTGTACCCGTTTGTGATTGTGCCGCCTAACATGGGCCCAGCGCAGCTCGCTGCTGAGAGGCCGTATCTGTGGAAGGGGATCCAGATGACGGCGTGCCATCTGGATGCGGGCAAGCAAGTGAGGCTGGGAAACGAACTGCTACAGGATATTGCTCAGGCGGCATTCACGAAACCCGTGAAGAGTCTGGACGTGCTCCAGGGGCTCCAGCTTCTAGTTGCGTGGTGAGACGGTGAAATCCGAACATTTCCGAAGGGTATCGATGAGACTGACGCTTCGGGGGAATGCAGGTACCACTACAACATTAACAGTTATCAACTTACGAACTTTCTATTCTTGGCAAGGTCCATGTGCGTCAGCCTCGGCTTCAAGGACAACCCTATCAAGATCAAGGGGCGGGGAAAGGGGGACTGCTGCATGGGCGGCATATGCGTGCAGAACCAAGATGACGACTCAAAGACGAAGCCACAGAGCAGGGAATCGGTGTCGGCGCGGCTGGAGCTGATGAGAGCCTTTGCTGGCTGCTATTACCTTAACACGCTGTGAGCGGGCCCCCCTAACGCGAGAAACCGGAAAGATGCAACCTAGACTGACAACCCGAACAGCGTCTTCACAACAAACAAGCGGCCGGACGCGTTTATGAACACGGCCCATCTCGAGTCGTGCTGCCAACAAATCGAAGAAGCTGGGGAGTACCCTACCGACGAGCTCCTGGTGCAGCTGTTCAAGATCCAGCAGCTCGCGCAGACCATCTCCCTCACGTTGGGGGCCGAGAGCACGAGTTTCCAATCGCTGCAGCTGCCGCTGACCATGGTCGTCCAATCGTTCAAGCAGCAGCTCGACATCTTCAAGTCGTCGCTCCCGACACATCTCAAAGACAACCGTAAGCTCGACTGCGCAACACAGATCCCCATGTTGGAGAGAGAGAGAAAACATCGCTAACAGCTTTCCCCCTGCTCGCCAGTTGGTCTTCTCACGCACATCAGCATCGCCGAGATCCTCCTTTACGAGATTGGCATACCCGAAGCCCAGGGTTCGGCTTCCTTTATCTCGCTAACGGAGCGCCTTGAGCTCCTCTGGGGCTGCTGTAGCGCCGCAAAGACGTTCCTCGACCTGCGCTTCCCGCGCAACAACACGAGCGTCAAGCCGCGCTTCATCTGCCTCAGCTCCTCCGACTTCCTCTACGTCTTCATTGTATGCCTAAAGCTCATGACGCTCGAGGTGCCCGGGTGGGACCTGCCTCTAATCCAGAAGCACCTGGACCTCGCGGAGGTGGTAGACGGCCTGGTGGCGCATCTCGACATCTTTGTAGCGCACAGAAACAAGCGACCCGCGGGCATCGAAGGGACGAACCCGACCGCGTCGGCGGCGGACGTCTCCCGCCAGAACGTCATCGACCCGTTCATCCGGCTGACAGGCATGCTGCGGTACTTCAAGGAGCTGGTCCAGGGCGAGCTGAGCGGGTCCCGGTCTCATCCCACCACCCAAGGCCCGATCCAGCTGCCGGCAAACTTGTCGGACGGCACGCAGGCCATGATACGAGACCTGGACGTGAACTTTTGGAGCGGGATGTCGGACGACGACCTCGGAAAGTGGGACGTCGGGTCCATGTTTCCCGCCATGGACTGGACTGCTACCTGAGGAGACGGCTCTCGAGCCCGCGCAGCCAGGATGGCGTACGAAGGGCAGGCGAATTGTACCAACACCGAGTGGGGGAAGGGGGGCATGAAACGGCACAAACATGAATATTACGACTGAATGACACGGAGGACGGATCCCCCCCGGCCCCGAACGAACGATCAATCTCTTCTCTGATTTCGCAAGAGCCTACCGCGCCAGAATAGGCTGGAACGGCTTGTAAAACGCTGCTTGGAGCAGAGGGGCGGCGAGTAGATGTCTGCCGAGTCGGGGTGACATCGAGAACCAGGAGATGTCCAGAAGAGGAAATCCCGATCGGAGGGAAACCGATCACGGCCGAAATCCATCGGCAGGCCCAGTAGGCCCGGCCGGCCGACTGCAAACACTTGTAATATCACAGCCCCGGGGGCGGAGGCGTTTCTTTTAAGTCATTAGAGAACAACGGGTTGGCTGTCGGAACTAGTTTCCTGATGTGGCGAATCTAATCGCTCGCACGGAGCGAATGTAACTTATGAGGGAAACATCTCAACTTTGAAATGACCGTATGAGTTGAAAAAAATAGAATGTAGGATGAGTGAAATCCAAAACAGATTTACTTCTGATGTATATTACGGGGCCGAATTCGCTGCCAAACTTTAATAATAAAGTTGATGTCTTCGTCGTCCCCACCACCAGCCCAGCCTGCATCCCGCCGCCATCGGCGCCGTTCCTCGGCCGCGGATATCCGCACTTCTTGAGACAAGCAAAACGCGGCGCCGAGAGTTGAATCTTTTTGGTCCGCAACTCATCTCCCCCCACACCCCCGCCCGCCCTCCGCGATACAACATAACATTCGCTCACCTAGATCCCACCCCCGTCGCAAGACTCAGTCATCACGAAGCCATAAAGGGCTCGTACAGAAGAAATCTGGCGCGTTGATTTGACTCAACTCCTCGCAAATCAAAGACGAAAGCCGTCGCCAGCCGCCGCCATGCCTCAACCCACGGTGGATTACTCTCTCTACCTGGTCACGGACTCGACCCCCGCGATCCTCGGCGACCGCGACCTCGCCTCCGTCGTCGCGGCCGCCGTCCGGGGCGGCGTCACCGTCGTGCAGTACCGCGACAAGACGAGCGACACGGGCGCCCTCGTCGCCAACGCTAAGCGGCTGCACGCCGTCACCCGCGCCGCAGGCGTGCCGCTGCTCATCAACGACCGCGTCGACGTCGCCCTCGCCGTCGGCTGCGAGGGCGTACACATTGGGCAGGACGACATGGGTGAGTGGACTTTTGTCTTCCTTTTTGTTTGAAACAGTCATTGACTAACCTTCCCCCACGATTAGAACTCACCGCCGCGAGAAAGATACTTGGCCCGGACGCCATCATCGGCGTCACGGCCAGCACCGTCGAGGAGGCCCTCAAGGCCTGCGAAGACGGCGCGGACTACCTCGGCATCGGCACAGTCTTTGCGACATCCACGTACGCTGTACCCCCTGGCCGCCTCTCAGTTGTCCATTCTCATCTCAGCCCCCCATTCCCCTCGCTCGGCTCCACTGACAGCCCGACAGTAAGGAGAACACAAAACACATCATCGGCACCGCGGGCCTCCGCCGGATTCTCGCCGAGCTCGCCTCGGCCGGCCACCTCCCCCGCGTCAAGACCGTCTGCATCGGCGGCCTCAAGCCCTCCAACATCCAGCGCGTGCTCTACCAGTCCGCCCCCTCGCCGCCGTCGGGTCCCTCCCTCGACGGCGTCGCCCTCGTCAGCGCCATCGTCGCCGCGCCCGACCCGGAATCCGAGTCCCGTCGCCTGCTGGAGCTCGTCAAGACCAGCCCCTCGTATCGACAGATCGTCTCCCCGTCTTACTCCTCCGGCGGCGGCGCCCCCTTGGCGGATCTCGGCTCGCTTCTCGGCCGCGTCCCAAATGTGATCAGCGCCGTCGCCTCCGCCTCCCCGCTCTCTCACAACATGACCAATCTCGTGGTCCAAAACTTCGCCGCCAACGTCGCCCTCGCCGTCGGTGCGTCTCCGATCATGGCCAACTATGGCGAGGAGGCCGCCGACCTCGCCCGCCTCGGCGGCAGCCTCGTTGTGAATATGGGCACCGTCACGCCTGAGGGCATCGCCAACTACCTCCAGGCGCTGTCCGCCTACAACGCCGCTGGCCGCCCCGTCGTCTTAGATCCCGTCGGCGCGGGCGCCACGTCCGTCCGCCGGGCCGCCGTCCAGACCATCCTCGCCGGCGGGTACCTGGATCTCATCAAGGGCAACGAGGGCGAGATCGCGACCGTCTACGGGCAGGCGGCGCTGGAGCAGCAAAAGGGCGTCGACTCTAGCTCGACGCTCTCGCACGCGCAGAAGGCGCGGCTCGTCCGAGACCTCGCGCGGAGGGAGAGGAACGTCGTGCTCATGACGGGCGTGACCGACTACGTGTCGGACGGCGGGCGGACGTTTGCCGTGGAGAACGGCCACGAGCTGTTGGGCCAGGTCACCGGAACGGGCTGCGTGCTGGGCACGGCAGTGTCGGCGGCCCTGGCGGCCTGGGAGGACGACCGGCTGGTCGCCGTCCTCGCGGGCCTCCTGCATTTCGAGATCGCGGCCGAGCGGGCCGCCGTCAGGGGGGACGTCCAGGGTCCCGGGACGTTTGTGCCGGCTTTCATCGACGAGCTGGCGCGGATACGGAGGCAGACGGTTGATGGGGATTCGAACTGGCTTTCAGGGGCCAAGGTGAAGGCCGTCCATTTCGAGTGAAATGTTTTCCTCGTGCCATGCCCGGTACAGGATATAGCGTGCGACAACCAAGAAAGAAAGAAAAAAAGCATAAAGGATTCGCGTAGAGGTAATAGAAAGGCTCGGAAACTTCTTCTTTCCAAAATATGCACGTTCTAAAGAGATCCATTACCCGCCGAGTCCAAACCTGTCGCGGACCTCTCCCCCTTAGATCTTGGGCGCCAGGGCCTGCAAAACCTCCTTGGTATCCTTGCTCGTGTCCTTGACCAGCCCGGCGATGCCCTTGAACTCGGGCCGTGCGGCATCGCCCATCATCTCGTAGATGATGCTCTCGCTCGTCGTGACCGTGACGCCCTCGTGCCGCAGCCGCGCCAGCGCGATCGGCACCTCCTCGCGGTTGCAGCTGCTCACCCCGTCCGCGAGGACGTACACCCTGTGACCCGCCGCCAGCAGATCCAGCGCCGTCTGTGTCACGCAGATGTGCGACTCGATCCCCACGACCAGGAACTCGTGCGGGCCCTTGCCGTCGAACTGCGCCGCGATCTCGGGCACCCACATGCTGAACCTGGTCTTGTCGACGGGCGCGCGAACGAGTTCCGACTCCCGGAGGAGCGGCGCCAGCTCGGAGACGGTGTCGCCGAGCCGCGCACGGTTCTGCGTCGTCGTGTAGACGGGGATCTTCAGGGTCTCGGCGGCGCGGAGGAGCTTAGAGGTTGTCTTGACCACCTTGTCGAACTCGAAGATGGCATTGCGGAACTTATCTTGGAGGTCGCAGACGCTGTGGTAGTCTTGTATCAGCCCCATGCGTACTTATTTCCCTTTTGATCCGCTTCACCAAACAAAAAGTCCAGGGTTGGGATCCGTCGCCAACATACAAAATAACCGGCCTTTGCAGTCGGCGAGGAGTAGTGTCGGACATTGCCGCCGTTGTGAGGGGACGGCGTCGCTGAAGAAGCCGCCAGTGCCGTCGTGGCTGTGTTAATTGGGCGTACTGGACGGGGATGCAGAGTGTTCGCACAATAGGCATATCCCATATGTTCGAATGGAACCAGAACCAATCAGTGTCAACCAAATCTATTATCAAGATGGTCTTCGGTCAAGACGATGGCAATAGTCGACTTTTGATCAATCGTCGCATTGCGGGGCAACGGAGCGCGGGGTGCAACTGTTAAGTGGGGGTTGCATAATCCCGGCCCCGGTCATTAAACTTACCTTCCGTACGAGTACCTAGTTTAGGTCAACAGTTGCCGGTTGCGGTGGCTGGTTGGCCAAAGGCCGCATATCCAGCCATCAACCAGTACTCAGCCCGCAGATACGGGCAACTGATTTTCCATGCAGCCAACATTGGACTGCTCTGCGGCGCCACCGTCTAGCGCTGTCGATCAACTAGTATGTATGCAAACTGATACTTAGTAAACACTCAATATCGACATGTGAGATGATGGGTTTTTTTTAATTTTGCATCCGCCATGCGGACTTTTCTAGCCGTCGTGCTATGGAACTCATCCTGTCCTGGTACACTGAATGGCTACCAGTCGGCCTGTCTCGCGCAGTACTGAAGCCATCCCGCCTCTTCGTGTTGGGGGAAGGCGGGTCGTTTGGTCAAAGCAAAGAAAAAGAAGATTAGTGCTCTGGTCGTGTTTGATCACCTTTCCGTCAAGTGCCGCCGGGGCCCATCCTTTTCTCTCCTGCATAAGCAGCCCTACTCGGCCGTTGCCGTGGGCTTCGCTTTGCCTGTCGGGTTCATCCACGAGAATGCGGATGCGCCTCCGATCGGGTTCACCGACCGTGGCAGAGGCGGGCCCACGTTCTTCGTTTCGCGTTGAGCCTTGGATTCCGTCGTGCTGCTGACGCTGCTGACCGACCTCTTGGGCTCCCAGCGAACCGTTGCCGGGGGTGTGTTCTCTGCCGCTACGCTGACCTGGCTCTTTCGGCGATGTTCGCCGCTGGTCCTGGGCGCTGGCGGCGGCTCATAAGCCGCCCCGGTTCGGGCAGAAGATGATGGGCCCGATTTCAGGGGCTTCAGCACCTTCATATTCCGACTTGAGCGACCCGCAGGCTGGTAGCCGCTCAAGGGACCATTGGCGTCTCGTTGCCCGTTCTCGCTACCGCTTGCCGAAGTGCCCTGGCGCCATGAGCCCCAGATGCCGCCGGCAGACTCACGTCGGCTACCATCCGTGCTGGCTGAACTGTTTTGCACAGCAGAAGGCTCTCTGGCCCCAGACTCGGACCCGCTGGCGTGGTCTTTGCCTATCCTCTCACTCTCCCCGCCACTTTCAGACAGGTTGCTTGCTCCAACCGACTTATCAGGTACAGAGTGATGTCCCAATGGAGACAATGGGCCCTGCGACTCGGCATCCTCGGGCTGCCCGCTGAAGACGCTGTTCTCTGGTGCGTCGTGCGTCGTGGAGGCCTGCGGTCGCGGGTCTCCCGAAACGAAGGGGGCGGCGTTGGCGTTGAGCCGAGGTTTCTCTGGGATGAGGTTGGTTGTGCTGATGTGCTTGAACGCACCTTCATCCTCGGGGCGCACAAAAGGCACTGACAGTTTTTCACGCTCGCTGCCATACAGGCTCATGCGGTTTTGGGACAGAAGAATGTCGGCCTGATGAGCTCGGAGGGTGTCGCTGCCGATGAAGATCTGGATGCCCTTCTTTGGCTCAGCTCCTTCAGCCTGTTCCATGCCAGACACCTCAAACGTGGTTAGGAGGCTTGGCATCTGGTGACCCGGACTCGAAGACCGACTGCTCCGTTCGGTGACGGTCGCCTCAACTAGGTAGACCGAGAGCCGGATTTTGTAAGTACCGTCCACGTCACGTTGAACCTCGTCCAACATGCCAAGAACCTTGATGACAGAATAGTCCACCACAGACTTCTGAGAACCCGTACATAGGTCGGCGTAGAGAACTGTATCGTGCGCAAAGTTGGTCGTGAGCCAGCATCGGATGATGGTTGGTACGGATCCCAAGAAAAAGAGGCCTGGCGGCGGCTCTGGCATGTCGACAGGGGAGTCGTCCTCGTGGCTGCTGACCATGAAGTTGGTGTCCAGCCCCAAGCTGCTCGCTCGGCCAGATGCCACGGAATGAAAGGAGTGAACAGAATGGCCCGCTGAACTGTGTCGTCCGTCCGATTTGTGGGACAAAGACCTTTCCATCATCAGACCGCTGCTTGGGCGCGGAGGTCCAAATTCGCCAGAGTGGCGGTTGCTTTGACTAGACCAGTCTGCTCCCCGCAACGCACTCTCGTCGAATCGTACACTGTTTGCTCGAGAGGCAGCACCGCGGCGGGTAGGCTCTTCCTCTGCCAAACCGAGATGGAGAGAGCTCAGCAAGTGCTGGCCCTGCTCATCGAAATCATCAAACATGTCGTTGGGCGATACTTGAATCGGCCCTGACATACAGAATGTCAGTAACGTTTGGATGCGACATGGACATGCGCAGTGGCCCTACCTTGCTGGGGAGTTCCGGCTAGAACGCCAGGAAATGGGTGTTGCTGCCATACAGACTTGAGGCTAGCATCCTGTTCCTGACGCCTTTCAAGCCTCAGCAGTCTCTCGCCCTGATTGCTCTGAACCAGTTGGATTTGCTTCAAATCCATCTGGATGTTGAGGAGGTCGTCGCGGGTGATTGGGAACCGATGATCCATACCCGGAAACGGTCCCGATCAACTAGGTGTGGTATCTTGATGTTGAGAAACTCGGGGATATATACCGGGTATACGGTGGCAGGAGGACGGAAGAAAGACGATGGCAAGCGAGTGTATCGGGACGATATCGTGATGGGGCGGAAGCGCCAGAGAGGGTATCCGCAAAACAAGTAGTGGCGAAGGATCGTTCGAGTAAGAGGAACACGCCTATATGAAAGGGGGGGGTTCGAGTGCAAGCGCGTTCGAATGACGGGTCGAGGAAGGCTATGGGCGCTTCCGACCTCGATCCCTACGATATCAGTTCACGAGGTCCTCCTCCCCCGCCACATCGCACGGTTAGACCAAGTAGGTCGTCGACGGCAGCGGCAGCAGGCGCAATCTTGGTATATTCTCCTTTGGCAGGTGGCTCTTTTCACAGGGTCCAGTCGATCTCAGCGACTGCGGCAGCTTGAGAGTGGTGGCGGCACTATGCTGGTTTTGCACGATAGTCAGTCAGTGGAGGCGGAATTGCCCCGAGTAAGGTAGGTGGCTTCGGAAGGTCGTGGGTATCGGCGGGACTTGGATGCCCAGGAGCAATCAAACGTCGATGTTATCGAGCACAAGGATATCTCTGAACAGTTGTTGTGCAGCCGGAAGCAGGGTGAAAGGGGACGGTTTGTATTCTGCAGAATTGGGGATTGGAGCGGGTATTGTCGTCACTTGGGAGGGCAAGAGGAGCGGTCGAGGTAGATTCGGTTCAGTGCCGACAGAGGGCTCGCGGTTGAGAGTAGGATGGGATGTAATAGAAATGGCGTTGAAAGGAGGATGGTCCGAAGAAGGTAAATGCTTGCTAAGCACACTGTCGGGTGTTTCGTGGTAAGGAGTCGAAGAGGTGAGGGGTTGGAGAAGACAAACAAAGTCCTGAGGTCGGTACAGACAAGCACGTTGAATTAGTGAATGGAACGGGAGGTGGACAGAAACAAGGACTGGATCGAAGGAGGTGAGGTGAACGGGCAGCGACGGGAGTGGAGGATGGGCCGGGCCAACGCGAGGTGGTCCCAGAGGTTCGGCGTGTGGCTGGATGTAGCCTGGAAGTAGTTGATTCCAGATGTTACTCGAGAGACTGCAACTTGTAGGGCGAAAGACATGCTGCTGTTGGCATCGGGCAGGGTAACGCGAGGTACTGGGGCAACGAAGTAATGAGGGTCCAGTACATCTCGGGTCGATACAGAGCGTTAGACCCGGGCTTTGGCAGTACTCGCGCGGTACCTCGGCGGGGCAGCAGCACACTGCTCTGAGTACCTGGCTACCTACCTGCCTTACATAAGACAGGTTGGTGCTTTTTTACTGGACTTGCCCCTGTGCAATGCTGTGCAGTGCAGCAGCGCAGCAGCAGCGCTCGCAACGAACGCCAAGTCGTGGCCCTCCACCAACTGGAACTTGCAGCGGGGGCGACCAGCTGTTTGCCGCGTCGGCGTATCGTGACGTGGTGGGAGCGCGTGATTGGGAGAGGGCTTATTAGGGGACGTGCTGAAGACACTCCGTGTGCACATAGGTACCTACCCACCTACCTGCCTTCTGTTTTTGTTGCTGGTTCCTCTACCGTAGAAAGTGACTTCCGGAGAATTGCTCGCCTCCTGCAGACACCAAACTCTAAAGCAGCAGAGATGTCGGTGCCGATGCGATCGAAACCTGTTCCCAATGCATGACACTGAAGCAAGGTCCGCGAGTTACTATACTTATCCTTGAGTGTGTGTGTGTGTGTGGCCTCGTCAAAAAGGTGGGATGTGCAGCCGGCACATGTCCAATCCTAGAGCAAATAGTACCCGTACGCTGCTGAAGGACATCGTTCATCCTTCCCCCCCGGCGTGTATGAATCCAATGGCGTGCTGCGAAATGCCATGCTGACGAGAGCAATAGAAGCTTGGATATTGGATTGTCGCTGGAGGGCTCGAGACATGTCTCACAAGCCAACATGTTTTGCTGTGGCTCGGGGCGAGTAGCAGACGCACAAAGATAGGTCAAGCTACGACGGGGACAAAAGTAGATGGCGACAGAACTTCCACGTGCCTGATAGAGCAGAAGTACCAGTATGTATTTTTATGTCTGGAACCATGTACATTCTAAAAACCGCCTTGATTTCAAATGCTCCTGCAGGGCATATGCAACATTGATTGCATGGACCTCCTCTCCGTCAGCTTTCCTCTTCTGCCAGAGTGTCCACAGTCATGTCTAGGCTGGAGGGTTCAGCTCACGCCATTCCGGGTAGACGAGGCCCTCACACCAGTCGTCGAGGTGAGCCGACAACGTCTTGTAAAACACCCTGTATGCTTCGCCGCTCATGTGGAGGCCGTCCGGGAGGAGATCTGCCAGCCCGCCCCGCTCGCCGAGCTCCGGCGTGCCGGGCAGGGGACCTCCGGCCTCGAAGCCTGGCGTCCTGGACACGGCGTGGTCCATCAACGCCTGCCACAGGTCGACCAGCACCACACCGGGCACCTCGGCCGCCACATCTCGGGCCGCCTGTGTGTACTCGGCGCTGATCTTGTGGGTACGCTGGGGCTTCGGGTGACCCGCGGCCAGGTCGAGCTCGGTGACGCGAATCTCGTCGATGGGCGGTGGCGTGACGAGGATAATCTTGGGGTTATGGCCTGTAATGTTGGGGTGTGTGATGATCTTGACAAGGTTCTTCTTGTAATCACTAAGCGGAACGTGCTGCACCGTCGTGGCCATGGGCTGGACAGCATCGTTTGCGCCAAGAAGTATCACCTGGTCAAGACCTTAGCAAAGCGACTTCCGCAAGTGGCTTGTTACACTCACGAGACATTTCAGCCTTGGTCCAGATTCGGAAGGAGGGAGGAACATGTCATCGAGATATTTGAGAGCGTTCGCTGTGTTCCAACCAGAGAAGCCGCGGTTGACCACATCGAAGCGGCGCATCGTAACTGAGAGGCGGTCTGTAAGCTCGAGGACGCAAGGTAGATCAGAGGCGACTCACGGCATTGGAGCTCTGCTTGAAACGAGAAGCCATCGGATATCTGGCAACAGCCCTGGATAAGGGAGTCTCCGAGGAGCACGATTTGGGGGTAGGGTTTCTGCAATCATGGTAAGTAACCTTAGTTCATTAGATTCTAGAACTGTAACTTACCGCCATGGGGTTAAGCGTTATGTGAGAAGCAATCGGGCTGCGGAAGTATTTCTTCTATGCAAAGACAAGGCTTGGTTGGTGAGTCTGACAAGCTTTACACTCAATTTCCCCGCGTCCATAGCTCGGGTCTAAATTATGTATTAATACATGAACCTCTGCAGGCAACCCGCTGGATCCCACAACCCCCACGGAACGACCGAAGCAGGACGCTATTACTGGGCTGTTCACACAAACTGCCTGCGGCTATGGGCCTATCAATCGCACGAAATGGCCGCGCCAGTTCCCAGCTTGGGAAAGCACTAAGTTGGGTTCCACTGAAAAGGCTAACAACACTGAAGGCTCTCGGCCTTCCGGCGTTTGTCCTGATGGAAACACTTGTTTACTGACAACGAAACATGAGCGATCCTGATTCCTAGACCCACAAATGACGCACCATTACGATGAAGACTAATATGATGTAGGTATCTATGATATATATTGAAATGAACGTCTCCGAGTAAACTTGGAGCAACTATACGGAATCCCAAGCTTCTAACGATTTGAGCCGGAGACGGGCGGTGGGGTCAATGTCACTTTACCCACTACCTTATCAGCAAGGCGATTGATTCGCTGAGAGACTTATCAGCAACAAAAAAGTCGGCGTAACTAATACCCGCCTAGGCAAGGAAAAAAAAATCGAGAAATTCCAGGTACACACATGCCTAGGGAAAAATCACAGTCTCGTAGGACTCCCCGCCATTGAGTTATTCAATCACCGCGGAATGCCGCAAAACCTCTAAAATATGGTGTCCTCTCTTGCTGCGCAGTTAGCGCAGATCGCCGCCAATTCCAAGGCTTCCTTGGATGTCAAGGCGCAAAAGGCCGCCCATTCCAAGTCCTTAATCTTCGAGCCGCGGGTTGCTGCGACCCAGAGCTACCAGACCCTTTACACGATATGCTCCGAGGGCTTCGAAGAACTTTGCGAACTCGATGCCCGCTTCAAGCCCTTCTCCAAAACGCTCTTCAGCGAGCAGAGCATGAGCGAAGACCGAACCCAGATGACTGCTGCTGAAAATGCCGAATTGGATAACAAAGTCGAGTCTTTCCTCCGCCTTGTCGGCAGTCGGTTGAGGCTCATGCCTTCAATCCGGGCCCTCGAGTGGCTCGTAAGGAGATTCAGGTATGTCGTTGCGGATCATGTCATGTCGTCGTGTCTCTAACCGGGCGACAGAATTCACGAGCATAACACTAAGTCTCTCATCACAACCTTCCTCCCGTATCACTCGATCCCCGCATTCGTCACCTTGCTCTCGATCCTCCCGTCCAAGATCCCCCACGAGTACCGATTCTTGAGCCCCTACATCAAGTCGCTCACTTCCCCCCCGCGATCCGTCTTGGTTCACGAAGCGATTCACAAGGCCGAATTCCTCAGTACGCTATCCGAATATACGCTCGAGGCATGCAGGCACCAACAACAATACCCGACTTTGGTCTCGTTCTGGGGTGGCGTAATGACCGAGGCTGTAAACGGGCTTCTCGAAAACATGCGATCCGGCCGCGCCGCTGTTCAGCAGGACAACAACGAAGCCTTCTTGCACCGCGTCGGGCCTACGCTAGCCGAGGCAATGTCGCTGAAGAAAGTTCCCAACATGCAGATTGCCTCCTACATGGCTGTCACTGTCCTCGCGGCCAAGGGCAGCTTCGACGATGCAACTCTCTCGGCCTTCATGGAGCAGATCGTTCACGGCTGGACCAGCGAGACTGTGCGCCCTGGGCTCGTCTGCTTGTGCATTTTGGCACAGTACCGGTCGGCGAAACAGCTTTCTGGAAAAGTCACCAAGGCCCTGCTGAAGGTACAGAATCTTGGCGAGATTCTGGTCGAACTGGGCCAGGAGAGGAGAGTTGACAAGCTCACCAACGGGCTCTGCATTGCCTTTATCGAACGCTTGTGCAAGAAAGGCGACGCTCGCGGTCTGCCCATCATCCGCGCCATCTTGATGAGCAAGATCTTGAAGGAGAAGCAGATTGCCGTCATTTTCAAGTCCCTGGTGCTGGCTGCACACAGACTTGACGACGAAGTTGACAAGGACGGCGAAATCCGCAAGGAGCTTGGCTCGACATTGATCGATCTTTCTCGCTTCTCCGGGGAGACTAGTGAGATCATCCGGACGGTCCTAGAGGAGGTCGATTTCGATGTCGAGGAGCTGGAAATGAAGCTTGACGTCTCCATTCGCCAAAGAAAGGCCCTGCCAGGCAGTCAGGAGGACGTCGAGATGGACGAGCTCAAATCCGCCCCCTCAAAGGAGGACTTGCGAGAGACCATCCAGGAGCTGTCGGGCCAGAAGCGCGCTCTCCCCTCCTGCCTTTCTATCAGCACTGGAGAGGTCTATGACGAGTTCAGCCGACTTTTCCTCCGCGTTGTCTCCCAGCAATCCGAGGACCCAACTCTGCTTGCCGATTTCGACCAACTGCCGTCCCTCAGCCGACAAACGGCAGTCAGCGATCACACCTACATCACCTTCTTCGTTCGCATCTGGTCAGGTCCTTACCCGACGCTCGCCCGGGCTGCCGCTGTGGACGCGGTCAGACGACGTCTCAGTGATGGCGACGGCAACGACCTCGATTTCCAAGCTCTCATCCCGTACTGCCTTGTGGCTCTGGTTGATTCATCCAAGAAGGTGCGCCGTGCAGCTGCCGAGCTCCTGATCCAGATTGGCCATTTCTTCCCCCATCAGTCTAAGGCTGCGAAGAAGTCTGTCTGGGGCGGTAAGAAGCTGTATGACGACAGCGCCAAGGTGCAATGGCTGGACGCCGATGTTATTTCCCGCTTTCTTCACGGCGTCATCCTTCCGGCCCTTGAGGAATGCATCATGCACGAAGACCACATTCGCGCGGTGTTGCACTCAACCCTCGATAGTAGCGCAAAGAACGAGGGCAGCGACGGGAAGAAGGCACTCAGCTCATCAGGTAGAGCATCGATTCTGTCGTTCCTCGCCAGTCACGTTGTTGCGACACCGCTGCTCCGGGTCAAGTCCAGTCTTCTCTCAATCCTTAATCGCATCCGAGGAGTGTCGTCCACTTCTAGGACCAAGGTGCTGCTGCCAGCTTTCCAGTGGTGGGCTTCCCTGTCTTCGGAAGAGACAACCCGTCTTTCCGAGGCCGAAGAGGTAGAACAGGCTGTGCTTCACACCAGATTCGCCGAGATTGTCGTACCGAACGACAGCGAGGGTCTGGACTGCCTCCTCTCAATCGTCAAGGACCCTGCTTCTGCCAAGCGCCCGGAGCTGGTCCGATCAATCTCTGCTCGCATCCGTGCCATCTGGAGTTCGATGAAAGCGGACACCAAGTTCGACGTCGCTCAGACAATGCTGGAGCTCTCTCAAGCGCGACACGCATCACAGGACGAGGAGGACATCATTGCCGACGAGGCTGCCGATTTCCTGAGGAACGTCGAGCTCACCACGGACATCCTTGCCTCCTTCCTCGAGTCCATTCAGACGGGTACGAAGCTCATCACCGAGCCTCCGGCGAACAAGCGGCGCAGGACCAGCTCGTCTGAGGCGAACCGCGTAGTCACTGCGGAAGCCAGTGC
Organism: Colletotrichum somersetense; assembly: GCA_030867255.1. Taxonomy (NCBI): domain Eukaryota; kingdom Fungi; phylum Ascomycota; class Sordariomycetes; order Glomerellales; family Glomerellaceae; genus Colletotrichum; species Colletotrichum somersetense. Next base: position 43,127 of record MU843508.1, on the reverse strand, counting down.
TGAGCTCAGTGCGACGTTGAGATCAGTTACCTTTGTACTCCAGCTCGTGGATGGTTCCAACCCTGCTTCCCACCCCGAGCTCTTGGACAGCCTCTTCGGCACCCTCTCCGAGCTCCAGCACTTCCGTACCGTCATTGGATCCGAACTTGGCTACCTGCAGAACTTGGTGCTCACGAGCTTGATCGCGATGGTCCCCGCCTATAGAAACAACAAGAGCCTGAAGATTGACGGCTCAGGGGGCCATGGGGACCTGCTTGTCAACTGCATCCAGAAGTCGTCCAGCCCTATCGTGCAAAACTCGGCCCTGCTTCTAATTGCCAGCCTTGCTACTGCTGCCCCTGATCTTGTGCTTCACAGTGTGATGCCCATCTTCACCTTCATGGGTGCCTCTGTCCTCCGCCAGAACGACGACCACTCTGCTCATGTGGTCAACCAGACCATCAAGGAGGTCGTTCCTCCTTTGATGGCATCGCTTAAGAAGGGCAAGCGGAACCCGGTCGCTGGCGCCACTGAGCTGCTCGCAAGCTTCGTCACGGCGTACGAGCACATCCCTGCGCACCGCAAGCAAGGCTTGTTCGTTGCTCTCATCAACACCCTTGGCCCCGATGAATTCTTGTACGCCTTGCTGGCAATGTTGGTCGACAGATACGGTCCCAACGACAGCCTGATGGCGTTTTCCTCTGAACTCCTCGGCGTCTACAGCGCCGAGGTGCAGCTCCAGACCTTGGCCAAGCTCCTGGACTTGATCAGTGACATCTTTAAGCCCAAACCCGGTCTTTCAGCTACCCTGCTTGGGGTCGGGGAGGATTTGGTGGAGAAGAAGCCTGAGACCATTGCCCTGCAGCAGCTGACCGTCTTCCCGGCTCTTCTTTCCAGCAGAAAGCTCCGAAAGGAGATCACTGTGCTTACGGAGAGGGATGACATGGATTCTTCAAAGATTCGGGACCTGTACGCCATTCTTCTCAGGGATGTCTTGGCCCTAGCCGAGACCGTCAAGCAGCAAAAAGCGTTGCACGAATGCTGCGGCAATGCCCTGGCTAACCTGCTCAACCTCCTGTCCATTGGCGAGTTCATCAAGTCGGTTGAGAACCTCCTGGACCGTACTGAAATCGACCTCCGCCGCAAGGTCCTTCGGGCCCTCGAGGTTCGCGTGGATCAAGAGAGCGTCGCAGACGTCGCTTCCAGGACGGCATTGCTCGCTTTCCTGCCGCAGCTCACTGCTGCGATTAGGGACACCGACGACATCAAATACAAGCACACCGCCGTTGCCTGCGTGGACAAGATTGCGGAGAAGTACGGCAAGAAGGATATCGAGGCCGTGGCAGGCGCTGCGGCGACCATTGCTGGACCTCACTGCCTCGGACAGCCCGATGCCCGCCTGCGCGTCATGGCCCTGCTCTGCCTTGCGTCTCTTGTTGATGTTCTGCAGGACGGCATCCTGCCTATTGTCAACATTGCCATTTCCCAGGCCATACTCTACATCGAGCAGAGTGTGGAGGACGAGACGACAGCAAACGAACTGCACAACGCCGGCTACGCGTTCATCACCGCCCTGGCGCAGCACCTACCTTACATGATCTCTGCGAAGCACCTAGACAACATCCTCCTTGCCTCCAACAAGTCGGCCGAGGCCGATCTGGATAGCGAAGCCGACGATGAGCGCCTCAACTGCCTGAGGTTCCTTGCCAGAAAGGTCGAGGCCAAAACCATGCTGGGCAGCCTGGAGAAGAACTGGATCCCGGCTACCGAGGCTGGTTTCAACGTAAGTTGCTCGGAGGATGATCGAGTTGTCACAAGACTAACAGAATTACAGGCAACTGACGAATGGGTCGACATCTTTGGCGTCGTGGTCGAGAGCCACGCCAAGTCCATCGTCACGAAGAACGTCACGTCCCTGTCCACGATTCTCCTCAACTCGCTGGACTTCCGAAGACGCGAGAACGTAAAGGACAAGCTCACCAACGCAGCATCTCAGCGCGTGGCCAAGATCGAGGCATCCATCAACGATGTCGCCCTCAAGATGATTTACAAGCTGAACGATGCAGCTTTCCGGCCCATCTTCACCCAGATTGTCGAGTGGTCTACGCAGCTCCCCAAGCAAGACGTTACGGGGCGCGCACTGCGTCGTCTCAGTGTCTACGGTTTCCTCCACGTTTTCTTCGAAAATCTGAAGTCGATCGTCACAAACTACGCGACTTACATCGTGGATGACGCCGTCGACATCATCAAAGCCTGCGACGTTAAGCTGCCGGAGCAGAGGGAGCTGTGGCAGCGTGTTCTCTCCACTCTGGCGAGGTGCTTCGAGCACGACCAGGACGACTTCTGGCAGGCACCGGCGCACTTTAGCAAGGTTGCGCCCGTTCTCACTGCACAATTCCTCAACGCCACTTCTGTCGACCTGTCGGCCGAGCTGATCCCCGCGGTTGTAGAATTGGCATCTGCGGCTGACTCCCAGGAGCACCAGAAGGAGCTCAACAGCGCCATTCTCCGCCACCTGCGGTCTGAGCAGGCAGCCGTCCGCCTGGCAGCCGTCAAGTGTCAGCAGGAGCTCGCCGAGAAGCTTGGCGAGGAGTGGCTCTCGGCGCTGCCCGAAATGCTGCCTTACATCAGCGAGCTCCAGGACGACGACGATGAGGTTGTCGAGCGGGAGACGCACCGGTGGATCGTCAAGATCGAGGGAGTTCTTGGCGAAAGCTTGGACTCCATGTTGCAATAGAGAATCCGAAGGGGCAGGAGGAAGAAAAGAGAAAGGAGCCAAGGGCCGTGAAGCTAAAAAGTTTATTGGACGAAGAGGGTGATCAATCCGTGTACGTAGTAGGTAACAGGTACCAAAAGTAAAAATCTTGAGACGTCATTTGAACATCAAAAAGCGGAAACGCCATGTCGGAGTGTCCGGACGGGGAAAAGTGGGGACGGGGACGTCACTCGTCCGTATGGCCCCGGTACTTGCGTCTCAGTCTCGGTGACGCAGGGCTGAAAAAAGTTGCATGTAATTTGGTTATGGTAAGAGCAATTGTAACTGCCTTGATACCTTCAGAACGTTCCTTATGTACTTAGGAATCCTCTCTCCCGCGTAGGATCCGAGTCGACGATTTTTCAAAGCAAACCCGTATCCCGACCCGTCCCGAAAGCAGTAAGAACGCTCTTTGAAAAAAGCTCCGACGCCGAGCGCCTAGACTCCCGGTCCATTATCGCGCCCGCTTACAGACCCCTGGGCGAAATATCGGGCTTAACGCACCACCTGGTCAAGCCAGGGCCTACCCAGGGGCTGAATTTGCGGATATCCCGTATATGATATACAGTCATTGCTGCCCCGTCGTAGTGCGTGTGGTGGTGTAAGCCAGCTACCAAAATGGCATCATCGAAAGTCGCACGGCAATATTGGAGAAGCCTCGCTCGGCCTGGACTGCGGGGTCCGGCCGGGACGGCATTGCAGACCGGGGTGACGAGTAATACGAGTGTTGTGAAGTATCGCAACAGCACGAGCTCGAACTCGCCAACAGGTTGGTCTGACTCACTCAACCCAGCCCCCCATTCCACCCGTACCCCGAACAGCGACTAAGAGATGCTCGAGAAACCTGCTAACCAGCGTGTTAGAGCGAAAACGCGAGAGGGTCGTCGTGCTGGGTTCCGGATGGGCAGGCTATGCGTTTGCCCGCGAACTCGACCCCAAAAAGTACGAGCGCATCCTCATTTCGCCGCGCTCCTACTTCGTCTTCACCCCCTTGCTGGCCTCGACCTCGGTCGGCACCCTAGAGTTCCGCACCATCCTCGAGCCCGTCCGCCGGCTGAACCTGGACTCGTTCCACGAGGCCTGGGCGGATGACATCGACTTCTCAAAGAAGCTCGTCCGCGTCGAGAAGGTCACGTCGGAGGACGCCACGTCCCGCACCCTCCCGACGAGGCAGCTGCACCGGCCCAAGGGGGAGTTGATTGATGTTCCCTACGACAAACTGGTCATCTCTGTCGGGGCGTACTCGCAGACGTTCGGCATCGAGGGCGTCAAGGAGTACGCCAGCTTCCTGCGAGACATTGGTGATGCGAGGAGCATTCGTTTGAGGGTGCTTCAGTGTTTCGAGAAGGCCGATTGGCCCACGACCACGGATGAGCAACGGAGGAAGATGTTGCACTTTGCCATCGTTGGAGGTGGCCCGACGGGAATCGAGGTCGACAGTCGCGCCCCGCCCCTCAAAAAGCTTCAACCCCGAATGGTACACTGACCGGATTCACAGTTCGCCGCCGAGCTCCACGACCTCATCCACGACGACTTGTCCAAGCTATACCCGCACCTCATGGAATTCGTCGGAATCACGATCTACGACATCGCGCCCAAGGTCCTGCCTATGTTCGAACAGCAGCTCGCCTCCTACGCCGAGGATCTCTTCCGCCGCCAGGGCATCAAGGTGAAGACGGAGCACCATCTGCAGCGCATCCGGCCGGACGAGGACGACACGCACAACACGCTGAAGCTCAAGATCAAGGAGCACGGCGATGAGGAGGTCGGCGCGGGTATCGTGGTGTGGAGCACGGGGCTGATGCAGAACCCGCTCGTCCAGAAAATCGTGAAGAAGGAGCTGCGCAACCCCGCTGCGGCAGCCGAGGGGAAGGGAGGGGAGACGGTGAAAGTCCTGAAGGCGGAGAGGAGCGGCGGCATTGTCACGGACTCTCGCCTGAGGGTCCGCCTCGACGACCCGAAGGACGAAAAGGCCGTCCTGCTGGACGTATACTCACTGGGCGACTGCTCCGTCCTGGAGACCGGGGCACTCCCCGCCACGGCGCAGGTGGCGAGCCAGCAGGCCGTGTACCTTGCCAAGACGCTCAACAGGGAGACGGATGACCGGCGGAGCAAGCCGTTCAAGTTCCGCAACCTGGGGACGATGGCGTACCTGGGAAGCTGGAGGGCGATCCACCAGAGCTCCGCGGATGAGCTGAAGGGCCGGGCAGGTATGGTTTTTTTATTTTAATTTTAAAGAAACGGCGCCCCGTCGAGCGATGTGGCTCTCTTGTGCTAATGCGTGAAACAGCGTGGATTCTCTGGCGTTGCGCTTACTTGACCAAGTCGATGAGCATCCGGAACAAGATCCTGGTGCCGGTCTACTGGTTCATCACCTGGCTTTTCGGGCGAGGTATTTCTCGCTTCTAAATAGGGTCCAGGATGGGGTTCATCTGGGAACATACTCGGACATCCCGAAATCTCTAACCCTCTCCGCAAACACTGGCTTCAAGAAGATGTAAGGTATGGGCTAGAAGCTGGAATTGAGATAATGCCGACGGGGGGTTATATCCAGACTGGGGTTGTGATCTGCTTGTTATTTTTAGTAATAGACTAGACGGGGGAGCGCGATTTGGGGGTTGCGGGAAAACGGCATTGACTTTTGGTCAACTTGTCTGTACAATATGACAGGGGAAAAACTCCATTCCAATATAACAGGTCAAAAACCGTGTAAGTTGACCCACTTAGCATCAGTGAAGTTTAGCAAGTATGCTAGACTTATGGCCATTAGCAGCTAATGGTCATAAGTGACACAATGCTTGCCCTGCTAGCATGCGAAGTAGGCCAACCTGATTTGAAGATATGGACAGGCCGAATAGGTCAAAGACAGCCCAGGTACCTTGTGTAATCCGACACTTGTTCACGACTTCCCTTCCTCTTTGACAGGCACTATGTTGCTGGCCTCTATCTTACAGGTTTACGGATATTCACACCATGCTCTCATAAAGAGCGAGAGGCGAAGTTACAGTAGAAAATCTGTCAACACACAAATGTGAACGAAGCTTCATGGTAATCAACAACCCCTATATGAAATACACATATCAAGACCGACATTAAGATCTTATGTAGGTATGTAGCTGCCTTCTACAATAAAACATACCCGAAACAGCACTTACTGGGCCCCGATGAGGGCACGCTGTTCGAACCACGCTTAAGAACAAGGCGTAGGGAAAAAAATATTTATCTTTCTCTCCCCTTTTGGCCTATATGACCTCGACAAGGAGGATGCAGTAATTCAGCCCTCTCCATATCAAATGAACGCAACATACGACACATGCACTTGAAGGGAAACAGCTGGGAAAACATAAAACATCAAATCCGTATAGTGACGGCAAGCAGTAATCATTTGTTCGTCATATATGCTGTATAACTCTAAAACGCTCCTGAGAATGTCCACCGGCGCAATAAAAAGAAAAGAAAAAGAAAAGACATCTAGAATTGGGAGTATCCTGATTGCGGGGTGAAACGAGTGCCATTGACATCCTGCACACCCTGGCCAAGCTGACTGGCAACGACGGTCGACTCACGCACAGCACGGGCGATGGTGCCCCTCAGGCGACCCTCCTCGAGCACCAACAAGCCTCCGATCGTGCAGCCGCCGGGGGTGGTGACCTTGTCCCGCAGCAGGGCCGGGTGATCGCCGTTCTGGACCAAGCAGGCGGCGCCCTTCATGGTCTGGGCAGCCATCCTCTGGGCATCGACGCGGGGGATGCCCATGGCCACAGCGCCGTCGACGGCAGCCTCGAGCATCAGGGAGAAGAAGGCCGGGCCGGAACCGCACAGGGCGGTGCTGGCGTCCATGTTGTTGGCCGGCAGGTAGACGACGTCGCCGATGCGCCTGAAGATCCAGGTGACGAGGCTCGCGGTCTGAGGGGGCAGCGGGTAGGTCGGGGCGCCGATGACGGTCATGCTCTCGCGGATGAGCGAGGCGGTGTTGGGCAGGGCGCGGATGACGCGGCATCGGCCGTCCTCCTCAGGGTTCTTGGTCGGCACGGCGCCGTGGAGGATCTCTTCCAGGTGAGTCTCTGTGAGGCCGGCGCAGATGCTGATGAGCAGCTTGCCGTGGAGAGCGCGGGCCATGCCGGGCTCGCTGAGGACGTCCTTGACCATGTAGGGCTTGCAGGCAAGGATGATGACCTCGGACTGGTTGACCGAGTTGACGTTGTCGTTCTGGACGACCTTGAGGATGGACGAGTGCTCCCAGAGCGCCTTCTTGACCTTCTTGGCGCTCTCCGGGCGGCGGACGCAGGCGATGAAGCGCGATGGGAGGCGGGCGGGAACGTCATCATGTAGTGGCGTCGAGGCGCCCGACGCCGAGGGCGTATGGAGCATCTGAAGAGGCCTGGGGGCCTGCATCTCCACGAGGGAGGTGAGGATGCCGTTGAGGATGGCGATGCCCATGGTTCCTGTTTTTGAAGTCAGAATTTTGGGCATTTGTTCCGACGGATCTGCTGTCTACTCACCGCAGCCAAGAACAGTCACTGTCAGCTCGTCGGAGCTGTGGTCGCCCATAACAGACATGGTGAAGGGTCGGTATGAAATGAGATTTGCGGTGTAAGTGATGTTTGCGCTCGTGCAATTAATAAGCTTTTGCTTCTGGTGGAAGGCTGGATTCCGATTCTGAAAATAAAATAAAAAAGCAGCTGCTTGGTCTATATAATCAATTCTAGGGTGCAGAAATAATGTTTGACTGCAACGACTCAGCTCATCAACTTGAAAAATAAAAACAAAAACAACAGGAGTAAAGGGGTGAGTGAAAAGTTTCCCGGCCAATGTTATCCACCTCCTTTTGCGAAGAGAAGCTCTCCACTGTTCCGAGATCGTCCGTCTTCATCCACTGAGCTGCCGTTTCTTCCGCGCTAAACCCGGCATGGTGTAGCACTCCGCTCGCTACCTTTCGCACAGTGTTGGTCGAGCCAAAAATACCATGAACACGGAGGGCGACTCTGGACGGGACCCCTGTGGGAAACTGAGTCGCCTGTTCGTTCGCCCTGCAGTACTCTCTGTAAGGTACCTAACTTAGGTACCTAGGTAGGTACCAGCTTTCGTTCGCACCAAAGAGCATCACCCATCTAGTCTTGTCAACGACCTCAAGTCCGGGCTTCGCCAGCGAATCCGATCACCGTTTCGACTTGACCCTCTAGGCTAATTTCGCTGAAGCCGACGCCGACGCCGACGAGGACTGGCACATCCAGCAGACATGGCGGACCCTTTCGAGGTTCGGATGCGCTTCACGGCCCAGCTTCAACATCTCAACGCATCCGTTACCTCAGCTCAGAAAGCCGCTCAATATGCCCTCAAGTATAAGGACATGGATGAGGACCTGCACTCGTGCATACTTGAGCAACTAGAACGGGTGAGTTCAATGCGGAAAGCGGCAGAGGTTGATGCTGATTTCCCATCCCAGAACAACATGAACACTCGCGCCAACATTATGTACTTTATCGAGCATTTCCTGGAAATGGCCCAGAAGGAGAAGCACGTCGACTACGTCCGCATGATGCAGCGCGACATCATTCGAATCGTCGACGCCGTTGCTCCTGATGATGGATCCGGCGCCGCCAACGTCAAGGTCGTCAGAAGGGTGAGTCCCGCCGGGCGTGCTCATGTGACATGAGCGGCTGAATTTTGCTGACATGTAGACCAGGTTCTCCAGGGCCTTCAGCAGAAGAATTTCCTCGAGGCGCGTACCGTCGTCGAGATCGAGGAGGTCCTCAGGGAGCGCGAGACCAGTGCCCACGACGCCGGCCTCTCATCGCCCGTCAACGGCGACGTCGACATGGGCGACGCGCCGCCCAGCCATGCGCTCCCGTCCAACGGCCGGGCACCGCGGCTAGAGAAGCGCCAGATCGAGCAGCGCATCGAGGAGGACCGCGAGCGCCACAAGCGTCTCCGCGAGAACATCTGGGCCATTGGCGCCCATGAGACCGCCGAGATCGACAAGATCTGGGACGAGACTAGCGACCTGGGCGACGACGACCACATCCTTGCTGAGGAGGAGTTTGTCGCATGCACCCAGGCCATGAGCCACTCATGTGCCCCCAAGCCGCCTGCTGGTCCCGCCAGTACCCGTGTCGCGAACGGCAAGAAGCATTGAGGGCTGACGACACCGCACTCACTTGTTCGGCTTCGCATGAGCATTTCCTGGCGTTTGTTGTTTGGAAAGTGGAAAATTGGCGTTCTTGGGTTGGTTTCGGCGGCCGGGCCGGGTCTGTATACCATTGGTAGTACCGGGTTTTGGGGTTCTCATCAACAGTGGCTCGAGAAGCACTAGGACGAAGCAACAAGTTCACAAAGCTAGAGGCGGCTTTGCAACAAGAGATGGTGGTGTATGTGTCTTGATAATATTGTTACATGGGTGTTTATACACTCATACACGTCCGTCTAGACCAATCCAATCCAGATGTCCGACAACAATGCTCCTCCCGCCCGAATTTTACATCTCCTCCCCAGGGAGTAGGGCGCCCTCGTAATTCTCAAATCGGCCAACCGGCCAGCCATCAGGGTGAGATTTACTCCATGACGACGGTGGCGCCAAGCTCCTTCATCGTGGCGATGATCTTTTCGGCCTCGTCCTTGGCCACGTTCTCCTTCATCAGCTTCGGCGCGCTCTCGACGAACTTCTTGCTGTCCACCAAGCTGAGACCCAGGAGGTTCTTGATTTCCTTGATGACCTTGGCCTTGGCGGCGGCGTCAAAGGCCGTGAGCTTGATGTTGAAGACACTCTTCTCGGCCGCCGCCGGCGCGGCCTCCTCAACCTCCGCGGCCGCGGCGGGGGCTGCTGCGGGAGCAGCGGCGAAGCCACCGACGGGAAGATCAGGAATGTTAAGCTTGGACTGCAGTTGGACGACAGTCAGCATCGGCCCATTTCTCTCTTTCTTCCCCCCTTACGACAAGTCCATCCGGGGAATGGATGGATGCCTTGATGCATCATCACCCAACCCCCCGTTTGCTGTGCCTTTCAACTAACCTTCAAGCTTGACACGAGGTCTGCGGTCTCGAGGAGGGTAAGCGTGCTGATCTGGTCGACGATAGCGGCGATCTTGGGGTTCGTGGGAGCGGAGGCCTCGGTGGAGTTGTATCTCCGTGCGGTCGCGGGAGTTCGGGTCTGGAAGAGGGATGTCGAGGCACGCAGCGAGCTGGTGGCACGGAGCTGACGGGCGCAGCTCTGAGCCGCGTATCTGCAAGAGAGCGCCATTGTATCGTGTGTATGCGACAAGGTGGGAGGAGAGAAAGAGGGGGCGGCCCAATTGACGTTTGGTGAGGAGCGGAGCGGGTTGTCGTCGAGTCGGCCTCAAGCAAGCAGGGAGGTTCTAGCTCGGAATATCTCTGGCTTGAAGTTTTTCGAGCTCTCGAATGGTTCCAGTCGCGTGAACGGGTTGCAGAGTCGTCTCTCCTCTGATTGGCTCGGGGGCTTTGTAGTGCCGCATTCCGCCCCGGCAGCAGTTGCAGGGACCCTCCCAGATCGCTCCATCCAAAAAAAAAAAAAAAAAAAAAAAGTTGCCTTTGGCTGGAGTGGCAGGGTCCCACCCTCTCTTAGTAGGTAGGTGAGGAAAAAAAATAATTAGAGGTACATACAAACCGGCCTCCCATGAACATCACCGCCGACGACATATCTTGAAATTGAGCCGCAGCCATGGCTGCGATAGACGTGTCATCGCAGAGGAGCGCTCTCCTGAACGACGCGATCGTTCTGGAGCATCTACCAACCGAAATTCTAGAGGTCATAAGAAATCACACGGCCTCAAACCTCCTCGACGCCATCGCAGAGGCCGCTCTCATTCCCCAACTTACAGATCGAATTTTCATTCACTTTGAGAATATTTTCCCCGACATCTGCGCTCGTTGGCTTCTCAACCCCAGAAATCAAATCAAAAATGGACCCGTACTTGCTTCTCTTGCAAGGATATTGTCCTTCGCTCCGTACTTATCCGAGTTCATACAGCATGTCATGAGAGAGGACTTGACAAAGACGCCACCCCAAGGACCCCAGGCGCTGAACCTCCGATTCCCCGACCTCACCACTTTCACTCCCACTCAAGATCCCGACCTCTTGCGGCTATTGTTGGCAGCATGGCGGCTGGTCTGTTTCGACCAGAGGACCTACGGTATCCTGGTCTCACCAACTCACATGCAAACTCTCTTCACGCACCAGAGCCGCGCCGTCAGGTACTTGGCGATTCGGATATTCAGCCAGCTTCTCCGCGCAGCCGACTCGAAACTGGAAGCTCTCATCAACGAGCATGTCGGAACAAAAGAGGCCATCCTCGCTGACTTTGATGGGCGCGAAGTAGACTATGGGTTCCTGAGTCTGTATGAAGATGCACGCGTCAAGAAGGTCGTGGCGCTGCGCCGTGAGCTTCGTACTGCTGCTGCGTCCCAGAGCAATCAAATTCATCCTGTCCCACCGCAAAGCCTGACCACCTTCGTTGCGTGCTACGGCAGAACAATACTGCCGCGACCGTCCGGACCGGTCGAGAAAAACTCGTCCCTTGTGCAGACGTCCACTACCACCCAAAACCTCGAGGCCCTGGCAGGTCTCTTGAAGAATGCAAGTCCGATTCTGCTGCACGGCCTTCCCGGCTCTGGAAAGACCTCGCTGGTTCACGAAGTTGCCAAGGAGTTCGGCAAGCATTCGGAGATGGTGACATTGCACATCAATGAGCAGACAGACGCCAAGATGCTCATTGGGCTCTACTCGACAGACTCGAAGCCGGGCACCTTCTCGTGGAGAGCCGGCGTTCTGACGACTGCCGTCAGAGAAGGCCGCTGGGTTCTCATCGAAGACTTGGACAGAGCGCCGAACGAAGTCATCAGTACACTCTTGCCCCTGATCGAGCGAGGCGAGCTTCTCATCCCGAGCAGGGGTGAAAGGATCAAGGCCGCCAACGGATTCCGCCTTTTCGGCACTGTGAGAAGCTCCCGGGGCATGCATGGCAGGGAAACTCTTCCAAACCTCCTCGGCATGCGCTTCTGGCAGCTTCTTTCCGTACACACACCCACAGAGACCGAGTTGCAGGACATCATTGTTGGGTCCTACCCCATCCTCCACAAGTTTGCCCCGGGAATCCTCGCTGTTTACCGGCGCTTATCGAAGCCGGTTTCCGGAAATATGCCTTTCTCCTCCAGCCGTGGCATGGCTGACCGCCAGATCAGCTTGCGGGATCTTCTACGATGGTGCAGACGCCTTACAGCTACGCTTTCCGCAGCGGGATGCAGCACCGGTGAGGAGCCTATCACTGATACTACCCGAAACTGGATGTTCATGGAAGCCATCGACTGCTTTGTTGCGGGTATTCCGGACGTGCAGTTCAAGCGACATCTAATCTTTGGCATTGCCGAGGAGATGCATATGGCGAAGGAGCTAGTAGAGTATCACTTTGATCATTACGTCCCGCACCTGGAGCAAAGCGATAGCCAATTCAAGGTCGGCCGCACGACCCTGCGCAAGCGGAAAGAGCGCGTGAACAAGGCTGCTCTCGCCAAGAGGCTCTTTGCTAGCACCACGCATGCCAAGAAGTTGCTGGAGCAGACGGCTGTTGCCGTAAACCTGGGCGAGCCCATCCTGCTTGTTGGTGAGACTGGTATCGGAAAGACAACAGTCGTCCAGCAGCTGGCGGACACCTTGGGCCACAAACTGGTTGCTATCAATTTGTCCCAACAGAGTGAAGCCGGTGATCTGCTTGGTGGCTTCAAGCCCGTCAACGTCAGAAGCCTGGCTGTTCCCTTGAAGGAAGAGTTTGAAGACCTGTTCTCTGCAACCGGAATCTCGACAACCAAGAACCAAAGGTACCTCGAGCAGCTCGGAAAGTGTTTCGCCAAGAGCCAGTGGGCAAAGACTGTCAAGCTGTGGCGCGAAGCGCCCAAGATGTTCAGCAAGATTATCGAGGAGTTGACACGGCGAGAGAGGGAGCAGAGCCAGGCGCGCGACGAGGCAGGCCAGCCGACGAAGCGACGTAAGACTGAATCCAAGCTTCAGACCCTTCTTGAGCTCAGTCCTAGGTGGAATCAGTTTTCCCGCAGCCTCGACCAGTTCGAGGTCCAGCTGTCCGGCGGTTCGGCAGCTTTCGCGTTCTCGTTCGTTGAGGGCAACATCATCAAGGCCGCCCGAAATGGTGACTGGGTGCTCCTCGACGAGATCAACCTTGCTTCGCCAGACACGCTGGAAAGCATTGCAGATCTGTTGACGGGCCCCGCCGAGACTCCTTCCATTCTGCTGTCTGAGACCGGCGAAATCGAAAGGATCAGGGCCCACCCGAATTTCCGCATCTTTGGTGCCATGAACCCGGCAACAGATGTGGGTAAGCGCGACCTACCCATCGGCATTCGATCTCGGTTTACCGAAATCTACGTCGACAGCCCGGACAAGGACAAGAACGACTTAGTCACCATCGTCAAGACATATCTGAAAAATAGCAGCATCAAAGATGAAGCCGCAACGAGCGACATCGCGGCGCTGTATATGAACACCAAGAGTTACGCCGAGCGAAAGGAGATTGTTGACGGGGCCAACGAGGTGCCGCATTTTAGTCTTCGCACTTTGACTCGCGTCTTGACTTATGTGAGCTATATTGCTCCTTTCTATGGCATCCGCCGTTCTTTGTACGAGGGCTTCTCCATGGGCTTTCTCACCCTTCTTGACAGGGAATCAGAGAAACTGATCATGCCGTTGATCGAACACCATTTGTTTGGGCGCATATCAAATCCCCAGTCTCTTCTCTCGCAACCACCAAAGCAACCTGACGATGGCAAGCAGTATGTACGGTTCCGCAATAAGGCAAAAGACCGACACTACTGGCTTGCCCAGGGAGAGGAGACCCCAAAGGAGCGAACAGACTACATCATCACACCATATGTGGAGCGTAACCTTCTTAACCTCGTCCGCGCTACATCTACTCGTCGATTCCCCATTCTAATTCAGGGCCCGACGTCAGCAGGAAAGACGAGTATGATCGAGTACCTGGCAAACTTCACCGGCAATAAGTTTGTGCGCATCAACAATCACGAGCACACCGATCTGCAGGAATATCTGGGCACGTATGTATCCGACTCTACAGGAAGGCTTCGTTTCCAAGAGGGGTTGCTCGTGCAAGCCATGCGCCAAGGCCACTGGATCGTTCTTGATGAGTTGAACCTTGCTCCGACTGATGTGCTCGAGGCGTTGAACCGACTCCTTGACGACAACCGAGAGCTTCTGATTCCAGAGACGCAAGAGGTCGTGAGACCGCACGAAAATTTCATGCTTTTCGCGACCCAGAACCCCCCCGGTTTGTACGGTGGCCGAAAGGTGCTTTCGCGTGCGTTCCGCAACCGTTTCTTGGAGCTGCACTTTGACGATATCCCTGAAGACGAACTGGAGTACATCCTACAGAACAGGAGCGTCAACACCGCGCCCTCGGACTGCAAGCGGATCGTGACGGTGTACAAGGAGCTCTCTCGTCTCCGCCAAACAAGTCGACTGTTCGAGCAGAAGGACAGCTTCGCCACGCTTCGTGATCTGTTCCGATGGGCTTTGCGAGAGGCAGACACTCGCGAGCAGATTGCCGTCAACGGATTCATGCTCCTTGCGGAGCGTGTACGAGTTGAGGAGGAACGCACCGCTGTCAGGGAGGTCATTGAGAGCGTCTTCAAGGTCAAAATCGACCCGGAAGTTCTCTACACCGCCAAGTCATCCCCAATTTTGAGCAAGCTTCAGGGAATGTCCAACAACCACGGTGTGGTGTGGACTCGTGCCATGCGTCGTCTCTATGTTTTGGTTCACGCTGCCATCCGCAATAATGAGCCTGTCCTTCTTGTGGGTGAGACTGGATGCGGCAAAACCACTGTCTGTCAAATCTTGGGAGATGTCCTCGAAAAGGAACTGCACATTGTCAACGCCCATCAGAATACCGAGACGGGCGATCTTATCGGTTCTCAAAGGCCGGTGAGAAACCGCGGGGCGATTGCGGAAACGCTGAAGACCGATCTTGCTGCCCTCTTTGGGGCCCTTGGCGAAGACTCAACGGGCTCATTAGACGACCTGCTGCAAAGATACCACGCCCTGCCGGCGGAGACGCTGGCCAAAGTCGACGTCGCCACTCAGGAAAAAATGGCACTTCTGGAGGCCAAGAGCAAGGCCTTGTTCGAGTGGTCTGACGGAAGTCTTGTCCACGCTATGAAGGCCGGCCAATTCTTCTTGCTCGACGAAATCTCCCTTGCCGACGACTCTGTGTTGGAGCGTCTCAATTCCGTCCTTGAGCCTCAACGATCTCTTCTCCTCGCAGAGAAGGGCATCGACAACTCGTTTGTCACCGCAGCGGATGGGTTCCAGTTTTTTGCCACCATGAACCCAGGCGGCGACTTTGGCAAAAAGGAGCTGTCTCCGGCGTTGAGAAACCGTTTTACTGAGATATGGGTCCCGGCCATGTCCGAGATGGACGATATGCTCGACATTGTCCTCTCAAAACTTGACCCCGCCTTCAAATCCTACGGCAAGCCTGTGGTGCAATTCGCCCACTGGTTTGGGCAGGTTTTCAGATCGTCTTCTTCTACAGCGTTCTCGATTCGCGATATCCTCATTTGGGTCAGCTTTATTAACCACTGCGGACCCTCATCGCCCCAGTTTGCCGTGGTTCATGGTGCAGCAACCGTCTTCATTGACAGCTTGGGCGCCAACCCTTCGGCTTTACTGGCCATGGACCCCAAAGCGCTCGATTCCCAGAGGCAGAAGTGTCTCGACAAGCTTAGCGAGCTCCTTGGATATGATACTACTGCCATCTACCGGGCACAGCCCGAGGTCACCTTGACTGAAGACAGAATTTCCATTGGCGAATTCGGTCTGCCCAGAGAAGCAGCACGCTCAACGGACCCCAGCTTCGCGTTTAATGCCCCGACCACAAGACTCAACGCCATGCGAGTGATGCGCTCTCTCCAAATGCGAAAGCCCATTTTGCTAGAGGGAAGTCCTGGTGTTGGCAAAACGACCCTTGTTGCCGCTCTGGCTCGCGTATGCGGCCGGCCCCTCACTCGAATTAACTTGTCAGACCAGACCGATCTGATGGACTTGTTCGGTACGGATATGCCCGTCGAGGGCGCCGAGGCTGGCAACTTTGCCTGGCGCGATGCTCCCTTCCTTCAGGCCATGCAAAACGGCGAGTGGGTGTTGCTCGATGAGATGAACCTGGCTTCCCAGTCAGTGCTCGAAGGTCTCAATGCCTGTCTTGATCATCGTGGTGAGGTTTACATATCCGAGCTGGACCAGGTGTTCAAGAGACATCCTGATTTCAGACTGTTTGCCGCGCAGAACCCCCATCACCAGGGTGGTGGCCGAAAGGGTCTCCCAAGCTCCTTCGTGAACAGATTTATCGTTGTTTACGCTGATGTCTTCACGGCGGAAGACCTTCTCCTCATTGCGCAGCACAACTTCCCAAGTATTCCCACCGATGTTGTCAGCGGCGTCATTCGGTTTATCTCTCTTCTGGATCATCAGGTTGCGATTGAGAAGGCCTTTGGCTCCCACGGGAGCCCCTGGGAGTTCAACCTGAGAGACATCCTGCGGTGGTTGCATCTGTTGGCGACAAAGGATCCTCTACTGGCCACTGGCAAGCCGGACGACTTCCTCGACCTCATTATTCGTCAACGTTTCCGATCTGCTACGGACCGCGAGGAAGTAAACAAGCTCTTTGCACAGGTCTTTTTGAGGCCCCCAGAAAGCCATAGCTTGTACCATGATACCAATGCTGCGTTCTCCCAAGTCGGCAATGCGCTGCTTCCTAGAAACCTGACCTCGCAGCCATTGGCCCTTCCCGGCATCGACATTGTGCCTCGACTTTCGGAAATCGAGTCACTCATGGTCTGCATCAAGCAAGACATCCCGTGCATCCTCAGTGGCCCGTCTGGTAGCGGAAAGTCGGTACTCCTCGAGCACGTCGCTGCGCTCGTTGGCAAGCCTCTTGTCGTCTTCCCTCTCAACGCAGACATTGACACGATGGACTTGGTTGGTGGCTTTGAGCAATCGGATCCTCTCCGCGAGGTCAATGCTTCTTTGAGGGAGCTCTATGAGGGCCTCCAGACTACAATTCTGACCCGAGTGCCCGGCCAAGTTCCACCACAAGCACTTGCCTTGTTGTATCTCCTGGAAACGTATCGCGGGGACACTAATGACCTGCCGACCATCACGGCCGCAGTCGAGGAAGTCCTCTCTGAAATTTCGAGAGAGTCCGAGATCGGTGTCCTCCTTTCCAACGTTCACGCCGCCTTGCAAAACCCGTTGACTGTCAGCAACCCCCGTTTCGAGTGGCTCGACGGAGTCATCGTGAAAGCCCTCGAGACTGGCCAATGGCTGGTCTTGGACAACGCCAACCTGTGCAATGCTTCCGTTTTGGACAGACTCAATTCTCTGCTCGAGCCCAACGGCTTTTTGAGCATCAATGAACACTGCGGGCCTAATGGAGAACCCAGAATTATCAGGCCTCATCCGGAGTTTCGAATCTTCTTGACAGTTGACCCGCGCTACGGGGAGCTGTCGCGAGCCATGAGAAACAGAGCTGCCGAGATTCATCTCAGCGAGTGGAAGCCACAGGGCCTTCAAGGATTCAACTCCAAGGTTTACGTGGAAAGCAGCCTCCAGAGATTCTCTTCCTCCACAGAAATCTCCACCTCAATCCTGAGCGAGAACGACTCCTCGGACGTGAGCAACGCAACAATCGTGAACTTGTCGCTTCGCGACACCGCACTCATGGAAAGATTTTCTCACTCCCTTTATCGCGGCTTGGTCGATCTCAACTCGTCTGGACTTGACAGATACCAAGGTAGCCTAAACGAGCACCTTGGATTCCTGAATGCCACAGAGACGGCCGGTCTTCGCCAGGCTATTTCGCATCTATACGCCGCTTTACCTCATGCCAGCTCCGGTCTCGGCGACGCTCAGGTAAGATGGCGTACCTTCTTGAAAGAGAAAAAATGACTGATAGTAATATAGCCCCTAAACCCGCTTCACAACGCTTCTATGGTGCGTGTTCTGAGCCAAAGTAAGGGCGAGTTACCTTTCTGGCTCTCAGTCTCCTACGAGTTCCTCTTGGAGACTCAGAGATGCCAAGCTGCGATTATCGCACAGGCCAGCAAGGCAAAGGCAACAAAGCTCGCCTCGTTGAATCGCCTCCAACGATCTATCGTCTCAGATCGCGTTGCACCTGTCGCGAAGGATTCCACAGTCAGAGTGTCAAAGTTTCTTTCGAGGACTCTTCAAGTCATCAGAACCTTCATCCAAGGCAATCTTACGACTTGCCAAGGCTGGAAAGAGCACGCTCGCTTGATTCGGAAGATGCTGGACTTCTGGTGGCGAACCCTCAGCCTTACCACCGAAAACCATTTCGAGGAAGCACGATTCCAAGCGCATCTGGCGCATGGCGTTGAATCTGTTCAAGCACTTCTTTCACCTACCGCGGAAGCAATCAATAAACAACTCGCCGATCGTTACCTTCAGACTGTAGAAGAAGACTTCACCACGGGATTCCGTCTGACAACTGGTTTGAGCATGGAGACCATGTGGAAGCAGATCAAGCCGCTCCCTATCAGGAGCGAAGAAGATCTGTCCAAGAGCCAAGAGATCGAGCAGCTCGGTAAGCGTCTTGACGAGCTCAAGTGGAAGGTCAAGGCATCCATTACCGACCTAGCAAGGGCCATGACAACTCTCGTCAAGGCCGATGGGATTGTACGAACCACCGACTCCGACGTTACCGAGCTCATCCAAGATCTTACCAAGGAGATCGAGCTTTTGGAATCCAATGTTGGCTCAGAGTCCAGCGAGGTCAAGCCGTTCTTCACAGCAGAGTTCGAGACTTTGAGGCAGGCTTCCGTGTTAAGATCCCAAGCCATCGAGTATTTCGAGGACTTGCCATACAGCGTCAATGAGACGGACCTTCTGGTTTTGTCGAACCAGCAAACCATTGACCAGATTCGCCTCGGTAGCTTCGAAGGTAACGAGGCCCGTTCCTTGACCATCGGCATGCTTGCTTCTCAGGACCCTGCTACTCACGTCTGGAACGGCAAGTTCGCCGCGTCTCTGCTATCAAGACTCAACTCTCTTTACGCGACAAGTCTGCGCTCACTCGGACTCCTTGAGACCGAACTGCCTGCCATGGGTCGATCCGTTGCGGCACTGGCGCCGGCATTCCAGAAGAACCACGTCGTGGCCCTCAATGCAGTTCTCAAGAAGCTCATCACAACTGCATTTTCTGTCCACGGCCTTGAGCAAGAGGACATCGTCCGTGCAATTTATGACAGGGTTGTTCATGAGTTTGAAGGCACCGAGGTCGCGCCTCTGCAGATACAGCAGCTGGCCGCCCAGTTTGAGGGCAGCATTCCTAGCGGTTGGCCAGTTCATCTGTGCCAGATCGCCAAGCAGCACTTGATTCCAGCCACGGTTGCCCTCGCTGTGTCCGACAAGATTGGGCGGAACGGTCACACCAATAACCAAGCAGCCAGTGCCCGCGCTATGACTGCTTGTTCTGCAGTGGCCTGGGTCGAATTCTCGATCGGTACAATCAAGCTTTACGTACCTGACAAGTCTTTTGATCCGCAGCTGCGGCCGCAGTTCGAAAAGGACGTCCACGGCGAGTTGAAGAAGGGGCTTGAGCACCAACTCTCCTCACTTTTGGACTTTGAGACTCGCTTCACCGGTCAGACCAAGTCCCTTCGCATACAACTTGTTCAAGAAGATATCGAAGGACTCGGCCCTGCGCCGGCACCGACGCAGCTGCTTTACAGACCCGCTCGATCAGAACTCGCTAATGTTCAGACATCCTTCAACAACGTCCTGGCCACCATTATTGGACAGGAGCTGTCAGCCCATCATATAGCCTTTGCTCTGTCAGGCTCTCCTGATGCCATGCAAGTAATCAACCTAGTCAAGCAGAATCTGACTCACATGGTTGACCGCTTGGCAAATCGTGATCACCGGGCGAACCATCTTGACGCTTACCAAGACATGACACGGCCTCTTGTCAACCTTATTGGCTGTCTTCAGCTTGGTCTGTCGCTGAGTGATGGACTGGAGTCCCTCGACCAGCATGTTGCTGATCAGACTCTCATGGACCTAATACCCTTCATTGGCGGTAATCCCGAACACCATGTCCTCCAAAAATTCCCGAACAGGAGTTTGGAGTTCCTAGACTACGCTGGACTGGTCGCATCCGTCGAAGGGCTGACGAACTTGAACGCCAGTGTCCGCGAAGCATTGTTCGAGTGCGTCCACAAGTTCTTCCAAGAATGGACCAAGAGGCTCGAGGAGGATCGGAAAGCTGAAGAGGCCCGAACAAATCTCTACCGTTTCAAGGGCAGCTTCGAAGACGAGGAAGAAATGGACGAGCAAGAGTTTAACGAACTCTTTCCCACGTACGATGAGGATCAGGAAGAGAAGCCCGCCATCGGTCGTCAGAAGGTTCGCGACGTATCGGTTAAATTGGCGGAGTCCCATCGCAAGGTCTTCCTGGAACAGCCGGCTCCATCTGATGCACTCGAGGAGGTTTGCAAGAAAGTCGGTAAGGGAATCGCACAGGAGCTTGCACACAAGTCTGCGGTTCCCCAGGGTTTGAACAGCAGAGTGCTTCCCCTTGCACTTTGGTCCGTCGATGAACAGATGACGAAACTCAAGGCGAATAGCGTCGGCGCCACCTACAACTTCTACACCGAATCGAACCTACCTGAGGTTCGCCGTCTAATTCAGCTTGTTGACAAGGTGGAAGCTCGCTTCCGTGACTTGCAGCAAGTGGACGAGATCGGCCACATGCAGCCTTTGGCAGATGTACGAGCCGCTTGCGAGCAACTCCTCGATCTCACTCACACCGAGCCTCTAGCCAAGATTTTGCCCAAGCTGGAGCATCTCCACGGCATTGTCTACGAGTGGCAGCACGGAGGCTACGCCCCGGCCATCTATGGAGCGCCCGCCCTTTACACATCTTTGACAGACACCATCATCAGCTGGCGGCGCCTGGAACTATCAACCTGGGCCAAGCTGTTCGACATGGAGGCTCAGAAATGCTCGGAAGATGCCGACTCGTGGTTCTTCATCGCTTACCAGATTCTTATCGCCGTGCCTCT
This sequence comes from Colletotrichum somersetense, assembly GCA_030867255.1. Taxonomy (NCBI): domain Eukaryota; kingdom Fungi; phylum Ascomycota; class Sordariomycetes; order Glomerellales; family Glomerellaceae; genus Colletotrichum; species Colletotrichum somersetense. Next base: position 22,276 of record MU843508.1, on the reverse strand, counting down.
GTCCCTCGTGGACTCCAGCGAGCTGAAGGACTACGCTGTGAACCTAGTTAGGGAGCTCGAGACATACTTCTCCACTGCAATCATCGGCCAGTTCTCCGCCCGCCTCAGACTATTGAGACAGTTGCAGAAGCACCTGCAGCTGCTCACCGTCGACTACCCCTCTCTGACTGTCGTCTCCGACGCAGCACTGAACTTCATCGACTTTCACTCCCGCTTCGAGAAGGTTGCCAAGGAGGCAATTGCCAAGGGAAGAGCGCCGTTCGAGAAGACCATGAAAGAGGTTGTCCTGCTGGCCAGCTGGAAGGATACAAACATCAATGCCTTGCGTGAGAGCGCTCGCAAGTCTCATTTGAAACTGTTCAGACTTGTTCGGAAGTTCCGTGCCGTCCTCGGCCAGCCGATGAAGCCCATCCTGGAGCAAGGCATCCCCGACGAAGAGGTTCCCATCACCCAGAATACTGATATTCAAGGCGAGGACGATGTCAAGGTGGACCCCACGGCCGTCTCGGTTTGCGACAAGGGCTTGCCTGGCTGGTTGGCTCAGCACAAGCGTCTGTCGAACTCCTCAAAGACGCTTGCCATCATGGCCAACGTTGCTTCCAAGTCAAACCAGAGCTCCCTCGATGCCACGCAGGAGATTCTCTCGTACGTCGGAGAGGTCAACGCTTCCATTGCGGAACTGCGCAAGGAGACTCCTGGTACATTGACCGATGAGAACAAGGACTTTGTCAAGCACCTGAAGACGCGCAAGCGTAATCTCTTCGCGGACGTCCTGAAGATGATGAGGCAGATGGGCTTCCGTTACAACCTCGGAACCGAGCAGCTGGCCAAGCAAGAATCCCTCGCGGTCATCCTGGCAGGCATGCCCGCCTCTCACGTCGAGAACAGCATCGACGACGCCGCCGAGTATTACTTCCACAAGGTGGTTGACATCGCGCCCAGAGTGAGAGCCTCGATCCACGAATACTCGGATGAACTCACTGGTGCCGAGATGTCTCGAAGCACCGGTTTTATGGAGGGCATGTTGGCTGTCATCCTGGGCCAGCACAGCTCTCTGTCTGCCGCTCGCGATGCCATCGCCTCTCTTGACCGAGTCATTGCCTCGGTCCAGAGCTTGAGCGGTACAGCTGTCGGGCGCAACACCAACGGCAGCCGGCCGAGAGTCACCGTAAACTGGATGAAACCAATCTTGGACTTTGGAATCAAGGTTGTAGACATTCACGGCAAGCTGGCTTCTGTCAACAACCAGCCCGTGTTGAGCCACCTGCAGAACACCTTGCAGGAAGTCGATGCTTTATCGAAGGAATGGTCTTCTTTGACCTCAATTCCCGACAAGTTCAAAACCCAAGAGCACGATGCTCTGCAGAAGCGTTCCTTGCTCGTAGAGGAGAATTTCAAGACCCTGCTCCCTGGGCTTGGGCGCTCCGATCTTGACTTTGTTTTGAAGCAGATTACTAGCTGGTTCAGCATCGAGATTGCTCAGGGTGATGTCGAGCCGCACGGTTCTGATAGTACCGCCCAAAAATTCAAGAACTCTATCTCCAGTCTTTGCGACACTGTCCTTGTCGCGGTCCAGGAGTACAAGAAGGCCATGGCCGACCTGCCGAGCTCGGCTGAAGATTCCGGCTGGCTCGCAAAGACCTCTGCCGTCCGCAGCACCAGTCTCGGCGCACTCTATATCAATGCGATCGTGAGCAAGGTCGAAGTGTGCCTCTCCGCCTTGGAGAGTGTTGACCTGGAAAAATCCAACATGGGCACAGTCGCTTCAGCCCTGTTCTCCATTGTCCTTCCCATACTCCAGCAATATGCCCTTATCTGCCGCCAAAGCTTCTCTCAGCTTCATAGTTTGCATGGCGCAACCGGCCATATGGCCTATCAGCTGGCGCGAACTTTCGTCCAGCTTGCTGCCAAGGGCTTCTGTTCCCCACAAGAGAAGCAGGGCGAGGAGTCTGGCGAATCCGGCAAACTTGAGTCTGGAACCGGCCTGGGTGATGGCGATGGAGCGGAGGATATCAGCAAAGATATCCAGCCTGACGAGGACCTGTCTGAACTTGCCCAGGAGCCGAATAAAGAAAAAGACGGCGAGATGGAAGACGAGAAAGACGCGGTCGACATGGCGGACGAGGAGCTCGAGGGAGAGATGGGTAGCGTGGGTGGTGGAGAAGACGAGGAAGAGAAGTCGGACGGAGAAGGCGAAGATGGCAAGGAGGAGAACGAGATGGACGAAGAGGTTGGCGATGTGGATGACCTCGACCCCACTGCTGTTGATGAAAAGATGTGGGACGGAGACAATGAAGAGGCAGAAAAGGACCAGCAGGGCGACAAGGCTAAGGGGCAGAAAAAGGATGAGCAGATGGCCGCCGATGCTGACGCCAACGCCGAAGACAACAAGGCAGAGGATGATGAGCAGCAGATCGACCAAGGAGACGAGGAAATGGAGGAGGAAGAGCCCGGCCCGGAGCAAGAAGACACGAAGTTCGAGGACGACCAGGTCAAGCAAGATCAGAATGTAGAGGAGAATGAGGCCCTGGCGATGCCAGAGGAGATGGACTTTAACTTTGACGAGGAGGGAGAGGATGTGGATTCCGAGGACGATGAGCTGGACAAACTGTCAGACATCGAAAAGGAAGAGCCTCAACAGCAGCAAGAGTCCGACTTAGAGGACGGAGAAGATGACACGCAGCGACCTGACGAGAAGGGCCCTGAAGAAGACGGAGAGGAAGAAAAGGAGGAGGATGCCCCTGAGGAAGACGTTGCGGGCGAGCCCGAGGTCGATTTGGAGCCCAAGGCAGAAGAGGAAGAACAGCCCAATCAGCCCGAGGAGCCGGACAGCCGCATGGAACCCCCTCAGGACGACTCCAACGCTGATGCGAACGCTGCGCCAAGCGATGTCAAGGGTGGCGGCCAAAATCAAGACGCCGAGGATATGGACGTTGAGAACGACTTCGACACCAATGCCGCCCAGAGAGATGACGGGAACGCGGGAGACGGATCGGCGGAGCAGCAAACCAGCGCCGGGAAGAAGGGTCAACTTTCCCGATCTGACGACCAAGCACAACCCACCGACCAGGACCAGGATGATATGCCTGAGAACAGCAGACAGGATCCCTTCAAGAAGCTTGGCGATGCCCTCGAGCGTTGGCACCGCCAGCAAAACGACATCAAGGACCCTGAGAAACAGCAGGACGAGGGAGAGCAGAAGCAGTCCCAGGACGTCGATGCGGAACTCGGTGCCCGTGAGTTCCAGCACCTCCAGGATGACGAGACTGCAGCCGATGCCCAGGCCATGGGCAACGCCTCCGAAGACCAGGTGCAGCCTATCGACGAGGCGATGGGCATCGACGAGGAAAAAGAAGATCCCCAGAGCCGCGTGATGCCTGACGACGAGGATGTGGAGATGGGCCAGGATCCAGACACGGTGGACACCACGGAGGCCCCTGACGCCCAGGAGAATGATACTGGCGCCGACAAAGACGACGGCCGGTCGGGTGTCAAGACACGCCAGGGCGCCTTCGACCGCGAGGTCTCACCCTCGGAGGACGAGGTCCAACGAACCGAAGAGGAGTCCGACGAGGAGGAACAGGTCATCGAGGAAACCTCCACACAGCTCTCCACGACGCACATCAGCGACGATCAGCTGCCCCTCCGCGACTTCTCCGAGTCTCTGCAGTCTTGGACGACGTTCCAGTCCAAAACGCACCCGCTCTCTCTCTCACTCACCTCCCAGCTCCGCCTCATCCTCACCCCCTCTCAGTCCACCAAGCTCTCAGGCTCATATCGCACGGGCAAGCGCCTCAACATCAAGAAAATCATCCCCTACATCGCCTCGAGCTACAAGCGCGACAAGATCTGGATGAGGCGCGCCATCCCCACGAAGCGCAGCTACCAAATCCTCCTCTGCGTCGACGACTCCCGCAGCATGGGCGAGTCGAGCTCCGGCACGCTCGCCCTCGAGTCCCTCGTCATGGTCTCGCGCGCGCTGACGATGCTCGAGGTCGGCCAAGTCGGAGTCCTCGGCTTCGGCGCCGACACTTTCATGGCGCACGACTTCGCCGAGCCGTTCGCCTCCCACGACGCCGGGGCCAAGGTTTTGCAGCACTTCAACTTCCAGCAGGACTGCACCGACATGGCGCTGCTGGTGCGCCGCACCATCGACCACTTCCGCGCCGCGCGCCTGCAGAGCCCGGCCCGCGGCGCCGAGGACCTCTGGCAGCTCGCCCTGATCCTCTCGGACGGCCTAACCCCATCGTCGCAGCACGGGCCCATCCGCCGCCTGCTCCGCGAGGCCATGGAGGAGCGCATCATGGTCGTCTTCATCGTCATGGACGACACGGGCAACAAGAAGGGCGACAGCGTGCTGGACCTCAAGGAGGCCAAGTTCGTCAAGGACGACACGGGCAACAGCCGCGTCGTCATCGAGAGGTATCTCGACACCTTCCCCTTCCAGTACTACCTCATCGTGCACAATCTCGAGGACCTGCCCACCGCCCTGGCTGGGTTGCTGAGGACCTGGTTCGCCGAGGTCAACTCGTAGGAAGCAAGACAGACGGAGCGGGAAAAAAGTTCATGGGTATCGTTTTTATCATTGTTACAGTGGTTTTCATACGGGACTGGAGTTCGCGGATGGATGCATGCATGTGATCATTCAAAACAAAATTAAAATGGAGGCGTGGAAAAGCACAGAATTATAGACTTAAACCTACAGGAGATCTCCTTCTTCTTCGGAAAAAGTCACCTTCCATTTATTGATATGCCGGCCCTGCTTAGCCTACCTGTGAGACAACGTGGTATCAACCGGGCCGTAGCCAAAGGTGCGTAGAAGTACAAATATGACCTAAAGACCCCCATAAACTCCTTAACCTGATCCTTCCCTCTTCCTTAGCACGACCTGTCCCTCCGTCTTGAAGCAAGCGACAGAAACAAAGCTAGGCATCCTCAATTCGGACCTTCTTGCTCGCGCCCTGGTCCTCGGCGTCGTCTACCGACTTTCGCTTGCTACCGCTGCTCTCTGCGGCGGCAGCAGAGGCGGCAGCGGCGTGCTCCTCCCACCGGGCGTGCCAGTCGAGGAGCCTGGCGTACTCGAGCTCGACGCTGCCCAGGGCCTCGTTGAGCTTCTCCGAACGCTCGGACTGATCCAGCTGGCCAAGAACGTCGGCGTTCTGGCGGTACAGGCGCTGCTTAACGAACAGCTGCCACAGATGGTAGTGGTGCTTCTCCTCCTTCGTCGGCTTGGCCTTTTTCTCCTCGCCGAATCCGACCTTCACAGACGCGGGCAGCTGAGACATGGTCTGCATTTCGATCAGACGCTTAAACTGACGCTCTACGATCTTTGTCTTCTGGCGCAGGTTCCTGAGAAGCTCCTGGTCGACCAAGTCCTTGGGGACAGTGCCGCTGGGGGGGTTGGGAAGGGCGATGCTGGTGTTGATCTTGACGTTGCTGAACTCCGGCAGCGATCGCAGGAAGGTCAGGTCGGCCAAGTCGCGCATGTCATCGAAGGCTTCATTGGGGTCTTCTACGGTCAGCTCCAACGTCTGCGGGCTGTTGTAATAATGCTCGAAAATGGTCTTGTACAGACGAGCACCAATGCCCTTGCCCTGGAAGGGCGGCAGAACCAAGAACTGAGAAAGCCGTGAGCGGCAGGGCAACTCCTCCAGCAGGTTGAACTCCTCCTTTGGCAGATCCCAATCGGACGAGGGCGGGGTAAGCGGGCGGAAACAGAAGAAGCGATAGACAGTCGCATAGCCAACGAAGGTGTACGAAGGCCTGCCACTCGCATCTGGCGACGTCTGTTTGCGATAAAGGAAGAATACGGTCCAACGGTTGGCGTCCTCGGGGACCTTCCAGGGGTCTTCTTCGTTGTTTGTCTCGCGGGAAATGTATGACCCCCCCTCAATGAACATTGGAACAAGGGGCTCGACGCGGGTGACAATCTGGCGAACGGCAGGGTCTGCAAGGCTGCCCTTCCATACCTCGTACGTGCCATCGTGGCCCTCAAAGCTCGAATGGTACGCGCCAGGAGGGGTCCAATCGTCAGGCTGGCTCTGAGCACCGGTGTTGAATTCGCGTGCGGACTCGAAGGCAACTACAAGGCGTCAGTGTCAGCAATATTGACTGCTTGAGACGACAGCGTCACTCACCCAATGGTAGGTGCTCCTTTAGTGTGGCGTCGACGTCTGCGGCCTCGGTCTCGCCGACGGACTGGAACTTTTTGCTACAGGACACCTTGACATTTGGTCGCATGTCAAAGGTGCGATAGCGTAGGTCGATCTTGAGGTCCTTATATCCGAAGATGCGTTCCTCGTCGCCGAAGATGGAGTAGGTGAATTTGGGATTGAAAGACGCAATCGTTTTGGTGGCTCCTGTAGCAGGTGCCACCAAGCTGATGTTCAGGGACTCGGTGGCGTTGGCCGACCCTAAGCTCCCAGTTAGTTATTGCAGCAATGATGAAGAAACAAGGGCTGTGGGAAACGTACACTCGTCAGTTTCGGCCATGGCGGCGACAGAAGTGGGAGCTGGTGCGAGGTAGAGAAAGAATTGTGTCGCAGTTGCAGGCTTGTATCGCGATCACGAGATGGTATGATGATGAAAAAAGAAGAAAAAAAAGAGTGAGACTTGAGGATCAACCCGCGTTGTATGACCTTTTAGAACAATGCGATCCAGATAGGCTGTCAAGGTCGATGCTCCCAGCTGAAGAGAGCCTCTTTTTTGCGATCAAAGCCTTGGGGGAAGAGGAGTGACGCGCGCCAAACGAACCGCGACAGAGACGCGATTAAGTGGTTCAAGAGGATCGGCTTAATGGGCTGTCAGCAGCCCTGGGCGCTAGTACAGGAGCGGATTAGCTCCAGCGCTCCTCGCTGCAACAGCGGCGGGAAGGGTCCACTAGCCATTACGACATGGGGTGACAAGACCAAGGAAGCCAATGGAGGGCAGCTTGAGAGCCAGCTCAGCTCCCCAGCCTTTGATGGAATTCTCCCTGTGCACCCAAGCTGAAAGTCGAGAGCTCAGCTTTTTCCCCTACTTTGCGTTCGCTGGCCATCTCGATTGCCGTTCGCCGACTACTTATTATAAGACATGCTGGCGTGATCCCGCAGCCCTCGACAACTCCTCTCTCTCCCCGATTTTACGTCTTGCCTGCACGGTCGTCGGCACTTTACCCGGAAAATGGGAGGGCTTATGTTGCTGCTCTTGATGAGCGTACGTACCTTCTTCCCTCTTGGCTTTGGGCTCCCGGCCGGATGGTAGAGTCCTATGCGCAATGGAAAGCTAACGTGTTCTTTTGCGACAAACCAGGCGGTAATGGCATTGGCGTAGGTTGCACCTCGTACGAAAAGGCCCAAGTTTTTCGTCCACGCCTTGGGGAAGACGCAATTGGCTACCTATACTCTTTAAACAATCCGTGTACTGACGAGGAGCCCCGCAAACCAGGTCCTTCTTCGCCGGCTCATTACCCCTCGCCATAACCCTGACGCAGTCGCAACTCCGCTTGCTATCTAGCGTGGGCGTTGGCATCTTGGTCGGAACGTCGATGATCGTCATCATCCCCGAGGGCATTGAAGCTGTCACAACGACCGGCGGGCACTCGCATACCAAGAGGAACTTGTTGGCTCCGGCGGGCAAGCAAGGGACACTTGACGTGAGGTGGGCGGCAGGCGACGACGTCCCCCAATTAGCAACCGCTGCGAGGTCCGCGGAATTGGCGGAGGAGCTCCATAATCTCGGCCGCGATGTCGAGCACATTGCGAAGCTGCGCAGTAGAGAGGAGCCTGACTCCCACGGTCATGACCAGGACCATGAGCAGCAGCCTCCGACCGGTTCTTCTGGCCCCGAACCCCACCACAACGAAGAGAGACACGGGGAGGTGCCGACATTCTACATCGGTCTCTCCATGATCCTCGGCTTCGTCCTTATGTTCCTGATCGACAGGCTGCCGCGGCACGCGACGGATCGAATGCAGTCTGAGCCGCAGATGCGTCACGTTAGCCTGGACAATCTAGGGGGGGCATCCACTATCGGTGATGAGGAGACGGAAGGCTTCCTCGGCCCCCTGGCACCCCCGCCGAAGCAGTCACGGAGCATCGCGACAACCATTGGCTTGGTTATCCACGCAGCGGCGGACGGCATCGCTATGGGGGCATCAACCTCGACATCCAACACAAAGCTGGGCCTCATCATCTTTGTTGCCATCATGGTGCACAAGGCACCGGCAGCGTTCGGCCTGACGTCGGTTCTCCTTAAGCAAGGCCTCTCCAAGCGGACGGCACGAGCGCACCTGATCGTCTTCAGCCTCGCAGCGCCTTTTGGGGCTCTGAGTACGTGGGCGGTTATCAGAATCCTGGGTGGCGGCAACTTCGAAGGAGACTCTGGCCAGTGGTGGACCGGCATGCTTCTGCTTTTCTCCGCGGGGACTTTCCTGTAAGTCGAATAACGAGCCGGCCAGTACATATACGTTCAACTACTAATGGCCGGCAAGCTTTGTTGCAATGCACGCGATGCAGGAAGACAGCGGCTCTGCCAGGCACGAACACGGTGGCACCAACGGCTATGCGGATGGAGGCGTTGTTCAAAAAGTACAGCAGCGGCCGCAGATGCGCGATACCTTTGCGACGGTTGCCGGCATGCTCTTGCCCCTTCTCACACAGTTTGGACACCACCATTGAGCGATGCTCGGGCCAAAGTGTGATTGAAAGATCTTGACCCGAGGCTCAGACGAAAGTGTCTGGGTCCCTTGTACAAGTATATCGAGACTTGGATGAAGCCAGGCTCTCCTGGCACATGACGATGATGATTGTGTAGACGTCCGCCATTTGGGTTCTCTTCCTGGATCTCAAAGTCCAGACGATGTATTTTAAGAATCTGTGCTCCTAGTTCGATGTGTGCTACCGTGCTGCCGTGCTGCCGCGCCTCCTCCCAGCCAGAACGCAATAGGCTTCCATATGTGCGTTCCAGAAGCGGAAAACTTACTGTTTTGAAAACAGGTCCAGGTGACTAAGTGACACCTATGCTCTGCGCCGAGGGAGGGATGGTACTGCGGCACAGAAGCACAGAAGAACTCGTGGACGACAAGCTGACTGGGTCGGACGCCAGGGAGGGGTTGGTGGTGCCCGCGACCGAGGGTCGAAGAAAAACCGAGCTAGGCTGGCAGTCGGGATGTTTCAAGTTCGTATGACGACCTTGGCAAGCCCGGCGAGGCCACTCCTGGCGCTTCCTTGCCACAGGGTTGCGAGTGAAGAACGACAAAAAGGGGGTGGGCGCAATCCAGAATCGCATTGCCCTGTCAAATAAACGCATGGCGTTTTCAACGCCACAATAAACCCTTAGTGACAGGTGGGTGAAGCGGAGAGGTTCTCTTTGACTAAGTCCGTTGGTGTGAGATATATCAGCAACTTGTCGCACCAGCATCGACAGAGAGTTACAGATCTGCAAGACACCCTTCTATATATATGTGCCTAGGTAGTAGAAATGGATGTGTGTTGCATTGCCTTTGGCCATCTCAGTCGGCAACGGTCAGAAAAGCATGCAGATGTCGCATTTCTTCAGATATAGATCATCCCATAAGAATAGCAGCATTGTTGCCCGCTCCCCCTCTCCAACACTGGCCAACCCGTATTGTGGGGGGCGCAAGAAAGTCAGGTCACGGGAGGGTGTTGGCCCATACGAGAAGGGCTGAGTACGTGATAAAAACCATATCCCTGTACCGTATCGCTGGGGTAGATATGAGGCATCCAAGCCGTCAGTGTCGCAAGCGAGAGATCCCCCTAAGGGGTTTGAGCTGAGAATGGCGACCACGCTATGGGCGGTGCGGCCAACCGCATTAAACCGCCCGGAAAGTACGTTTCGTTTTGTACCATGTCGAAATTCCTTTGTCAAAGTGGTGAGCTGAGGCCGTTGTTGCAGTGGCTCGTCCTGTTCAGGATGGTAGTACGGAGATCTGATTCATGCTTCCTGGCCCCTTCTCTCCTCCCATTTCACTTCCCTGAGCGCGAAGCATGCAGAGTACTCTGGCATCTGATAAACTGGGATATTGGGAAAATCGATTTGGGGACCGTAAAAAGTAAAACAGTGAAAGGCCTCCCAACCCGTGCGGTACTGTGGGTCCGACTGCAGCCGGTGCCACAGCTTCCGACTAATACAGCCCCGGGTCTATACCCGTACCGTAGAGCGATACGGGCTTATCCGAATCTGTTCCCAGAATCCAACCAGAAACCTGGATCGATCTTTGGCTTTGATGACTGAGCATAGCGGTGAGCTCCGGACGAGGAAGACCGCTCGGGAATTCTCCCTTTTTGCGCATAGCTTGGACCGTATACTACGGCCCAGCCGACGTTAAACCCTCGCAACCTGTGCGCCGCACCCAGTCCGAATAGACTCGCCAATGTATGTCACACACCCGAAAGAAAGAGAACAAGACTCTTAGAGGAAAATTTCCGGCTGGTGAGGCAACGGCGAGCCGTGCGTACTTACTGAGGAGCAAACATCAGCTTGACCACCACCTGGTCAAGAGCGGCGGCCTGTGCGGCGCTTGGTTGCATCGGCAGCTAGTGCAGAGTCTCTTCTTGCAGCCGCGCGACAACGTCGAAAAGGGCAGAAATAAACCCTTTATTGTTGTAACATCCAGTGTTCTCTAATATCACGGCGTCGTCATCGCTTTGGTGGAAGCTTGCCGATACTCGCTAGATTTGGGGGGGGTTGATAGCGCTGAGCCCCGGATTCAAAGGCGAGGGATGCGGTTGTGGCCGCCGGAAGGATGCAGCTTGGTCCCAATTCGGCGCAGATACCGCGTCGTAACCGCGATGGCCGTGGGCTAGCGCATTGTCGAAAAAGAGAAGCTAAACGGAGACTCCTCCATTGCGCCATCTGAGTGTCTCCATCCGCAGACTGAAGCGTGAGAATGAGCACCACAACTCAGCCCTTTATCGTTTTCTTTCCATCTTCAGAGGAACGCCGGGGCATCGTTGTGGACGTTGATGAGATCGGAGTAGATTTGTAAGTGAACCTCGAACAAGTCAGAACCGTGTGTCGAGCAAACAATACATAGTGCTCAGCGAATGTCTTCCTCGACTCAGCTTGCAGAATTGGTAGCGACTTTGCGTGAAAGAATCGATCGACGTCACAAAGACCCACTGGGTTACCGACGAAATGCAGACAAAAACAAAAAGCACTAGTGCAATGTAAGCGCCACTAACTCGGACCCTGCAGGCCCCCCGGTAGATAGATACATGCCCTTCGTGATTGCAGCAACAGCAGATATGTGGGACTCCTTTCCAGCTGCTTATAGGTAGCTGGCATCATATGGACAATAGACCAATTATTTGGGGAATGGAGATACTCAAAACGGTTCTATCTAAGTCGTCGCATGTGAAGGGTTGGATGGTCGGGACCGAGGGGAGCGAGCGACTACCGAACTCGGCTGTAGCTAGTGTTAACGGAGCACATTATTCACTACCTGACTTGAGACTGCAAACAGTGCCAATACTTTCGTAAACATGCCAGGCAGCCTTCGTGGAAAAACGTTGACTCGCTGCTGCAGTGTTAGACAAAACTTCCCTCTTGACGTTACCCATGCCTTTGTCGACATCCAAACGTCAACTGTCGTCTCATACTACGATTGTAGAGGGGTTGATGTTGGGGGACGGACGCTTGCCCCCCCCCCCCCCCCCCCAGTAGAGCCGGCGGCTATCCCGTGTTGTTCCCCCAGTCGAATACACTGGGAACAAGTAAAGGTGAGTGGAGTTTACTATGGGTAAATGCTGAGCTGGGATGCGAGCCTCGTTCTTCCCACGCACCTAGTATCCGTATGCGGTTCAATAGAAGTAAAGAGTACCTATCCCCGCGTCGTCGATACATTAGTGTCTTAGCCAATACCCTGTGTCGCCTACGGTGGATCATCGTGTCGGCCAAAGTGGCAGATGCCAGCGATGTGATGGAGGGCGTGAAAGGTGCCATAGCGCAGGCGTCTCAGCAACAGCGGAACAGCGCTAGATGAGGGACCCAGCATAAAATTCTGTTTTGCTTGGGAATCACGAGTCTGAGCCTCTCTCTCTCTCTCTCTCTCTCTCTCGCGGTATCTTGTATAGGTGACACTGACGGATGGTTGGCTTGGGAAGCGGCGTGCGATTGCATAGTAACGTATTTGTGTGCTTCAAGTTAAGACGACAGGTTTCTTCTCTAGTTCTTCTTCTGCCGAGTCGGACTGGTGGTAGGCTGCATATTGGGTGTTGTTGCAGGAACCCCGAAGTATGTACGAGGATAGGTGCTTGATGATGAGGTACGTACCGCAAACAAAGTGAAGTGAGTTACCCATAAGGTACGGACGGCCCAGGCTTTGCCATATGTATGCGCTAAGATCGATTATCTGTCACGGGCTCTTACAACGCCGCAGCATCACCCCCAGTTTTCGCCTCCTTCCTCGGCCTGGCTGGTTCTTCCTCCTTAGTCCTCTAGGTAGGTACGGAGTAATTACGCACTGTAGCTCATCTCCTCGCCTCGCCTCGTCTCTATCCATATGTGCTTTTGAACTGTAAAGGAATCGGCACAGAGACAAAGAAAAGTGTATGCATAGTGATCTGTGTGGCACTTTTCCCAGTTCCACCCACATCGCCTGAAGCCCAGGCCTTCTTGGACGCATTTCCTATGCAGTTAGTACAGTCTCGTCCTGTCCGCCCCCTTCCCCTTCCTCTCCTCCTTCCCGTCCTCTATTCACCTTGCACCTTTCTCTTCCCCGAAAACAAGGGCCGCCCACCGACTCCGCCTCTGCTTGGTTTATTTCCCGTCAATGACCAGGCACCGTGTGTCTCTGCGTCTCGACCCATTTTGACCTCGCTTTAGGTACTTGGGTACTCTAACTCACACTGTCGCTCACTGGCCTCCCCCCCTGGGTCTTGGCCTTTTGTCAAATCCCTTTCCTTCCTTCCCTGGCCCATTATCCCACGACCCAATCCACCCCTAAAACTCCCACTCCCGCCAGGAGACTCACCAGTGCCTTCCATTCCTCACCTCGTATGCCCTGGCCCGTCTGACCCCCTCCTTACTCCTTCACTGCTTCAGAATTCCCGATTCCAGCCTACACACTCTCTTCTTCTCGCTGCCCTTCGACGACAGCCACCAGCGACGCAAAACAGTGAATTGCAGGGAGGTGCAAAAGGCATTTGGGCGTCAATCAAGCGAAATCTTCCGATCCCACCGAACAATCCACTTTCCATTGTGATTCGCCCTGTACATTCCACACTGCAAGGCCCAAACGACCCACGCTTTCCGATTGTTAAGCTTCCCGTCTCCCGCTGGCCCCATACCACGGTACACCGTCCCAGTCCTCGACCAGGAACCGACCAACTCCACGTTTTCCAATCAACAGCGTCGCCCCCTTTCCCGTTCCGATTTCATCGCATAGTCTTATCTCGTACGAAACCATTATTACCACGCCGCTGCCGCCTCGCCGAATTCGCCGTCGTCACCCGAGTCACTTGAACCTGAGGTAGTCGCCTCGCTGATCCTCAACGACGACGGGCGCGCTTCGCTGCTCCTCCGTACGGCCTTTCAGTTTTCACCCATAGCACGTTCTCGGCACCTCAAATCGCTGTGCCCTGCGGTTGCGCTTCCTCACGGAATTTCGATTCGATCAAAGGTTAACCCCTGACCTTGGCTGTTTAATGAACGCCCGGTAGCGACTTCAGACACCCGAACTGGTCTCAGCACGCCGGCAGCCCCTGCCACCACATCCCATTGCCCAGGGACTCGCGGTCGCCACCTCCGGTATCCACGATATCACGGTCTCGAGGCCGTACAAGTCCGATTGCCCTACATCACACCCCGACATGGCCGGGTACAATAACAGGCCATTGAGTTTTTCCGAAAGAAGAGGGAGCATGCTCAGCGACGACATGACGCTCAACACCGGCGGAGCCTCTAGCAGCACGAAGCTTGAGAAGATGCCTCAGCGACCAGGACACATGAGAGGTCCACCAACACCCAGCATGACTACTCCTGCTGCAGACTTTGATCAGCAGTTGACCGGCTCGCCTCCACCTCCGCCCACGCCAGCAGCCTCTCCCGGCCCCTCACACCGTCAGCTCGACTGGAGCGATGCCGCCGACGATGAGGATTTCTTTCTGGCCAAGGTCCGCCATCATTTTAAGAACTCAGGTGGTCCTCACCGCACCCGTCTCTTGGCCGACCTCTTAAATCTTTGCACAAGCCAACAGTTGAGCTTCGTCCATCAGTTCGTTAGCCCCCTACTGAAGAAGGACCCGTTCACGAGTCTTCCTGACGAGCTCTGCCTACGCGTAAGATTTTCAGATTTTAAACCCCAGCTCATGTCAATTTGGCACTGACACATTTGCACTAGATTCTCTCTTTTATCGACGATCCCAAGGTGCTGGCCCGTGCCTCGCAAGTGTCCAGAAGGTGGCGGGACTTGTTGAGCGATGATATGACGTGGAAGAATCTTTGCGTAAAGCATGACTACGGCAGGCGTCTGTCCGAGGTCTCGACGTCAATGGGGAGTGGATTGCGACCTGGAGCACAACCTCTATGGGGGGATGATTACGCCAGCAACAGTTTCCCGGGTGCCCTGCCAATGATGGCTCACGCTTCAGGGTCTCGCAGTCTGGATGGTGCCGGAAACGCGCGTCCCAAGATGAGGTCCTACAAGTCACATTTCAAGCAACGGTATCTTGTGGAGGCAGCCTGGAGATCTGGCGGCACCAGCACCACCAGGAACATCACACAAGAGGGAGGTGTTGTCACGAGCCTGCATCTGACGCCCAAGTACATCATTGTGGCCCTTGATAATGCCAAGATCCACGTGTTCGATACGAAGGGCAACCAGCAACGTACTTTGCAGGGCCATGTCATGGGTGTATGGGCTATGGTCCCTTGGGATGACATCTTGGTCAGTGGTGGATGCGATCGCGACGTGCGAGTATGGAACCTGGCCACGGGGTAAGCAAACGACGACTTTGGTGCCATTCTAAAGATACTAACATGGATAGTGCCTGTCTTCATACTCTTCGTGGCCACACTTCAACAGTTCGCTGCTTGAAAATGTCTGACGCAAACACGGCGATATCGGGCTCGCGCGATACGACGCTTCGAGTATGGGATATTCGGACCGGGTTGTGCAGAAATGTCCTTGTTGGCCACGGTGCCAGCGTTCGGTGCCTCGAGATCAAAGGCGACATTGTCGTCTCTGGCAGCTATGACACTATGGCCAAAGTTTGGAGCATTTCGGAGGGCCGCTGCATTCAGACCCTTCAAGGCCACTTTAGCCAGATATATGCCATCGCGTTTGACGGTAAGAGGGTGGTGACTGGCAGCTTGGATACCAATGTCCGAATCTGGGATCCCAGAACGGCGTAAGTGCTCTTCACGTTGTGTTGTTGCGAACGTCGGCATGCTAATTTGGTCCAGTGAGTGCTTGGCGATTCTTCAGGGCCACACGTCCCTCGTTGGTCAGCTGCAGATGCGCGGAGATACGCTTGTGACTGGCGGCTCGGATGGCTCAGTACGAGTCTGGTCACTGGAGAAGATGTGCCCCATTCATCGACTCGCTGCACACGATAACAGCGTGACCAGCTTGCAATTCGATGATACGCGGGTCGTTAGTGGTGGTAGCGACGGCAGAGTCAAGATTTGGGACTTGAAGACAGGCCATCTTGTTCGGGAGCTTATTGCCCAAGGTGAGGCCGTCTGGAGGGTAGCCTTTGAAGACGAAAAGTGCGTGGCGCTAGCTTTGCGGCAAAATCGTACAGTAATGGAGGTAAGCGAGTTCCCTATCGTAATTGAGTACGACCGCTTCGTTTCTAACCACGCACGTCTTAGGTCTGGTCTTTCTCCCCGCCCGAGGACGTCCTATACGATCGTCCTCTCTCTCTTCAACAGCGTGTCTTGCAAGAGACGCCGAATCGGCCCATGAGTGCCATGCAACTCGATTACAGACAACCACAGCCAGCGGTCGCAGGTCCTAGTCGAGAAGCCGCCGGAAGCCAGGATGTCGACATGAGAGACGCCGGACCATCCACAGCTCCACTCCAGGGCGGCAACAAGACGTTCTTTCATGATGACTGAACAAACTTCCGTAGCCGGGATCTACGGAGGCATTACCTTGGGGCACCACTGGCGGCGAGCATCACACTGACGCATACATCAAGTAGTGCATCTGCACTTTGCGCGCTTTTACTATATATTGGAGCGTTAGCAAGGCTTTGCGCCCACGATTGTTGACGAGACCAGCGCTGCTCGGCATGGCTTGTTCTTCTTCAGGGCGCTACTCGCATAGAGGGAGGATGCTGATGGGGACAGAGGCGTCGTCTTTTGGCGTTGGTCTGGAAGCATCGTATGCATTTGAAAGGGTGGCCAGCATGAATTTGACAGCGTTGGGAAGAAAGCTTGATTCAAGGGTGTACACGGCAGGGCAACTGGGGCGGGTGGTCACGACGGACTCAGGGCGTAAGCGTTGCTCAACTACGTGCATGCGGTCGGCCCGGCCGCTTTTTAATATACCCCGTGGTAACGTCTAGTGAGCTGTATACCACATCAAAGCGAATGTTGATGAACCGGATGCGCGAGGTGACTGATGTAACGGCGGTGGTGAGTGTGGTCTGAAGTATTATGACCAGTGATGGTCTGATCATGACTGAAATGCCATCGGTCTGATAGCATAAACGCGGCATGCACAATGCCTGGTACAATTTCGTTGCCCTTTATGGATTTGGGGTGTCTCCGGCGATTGGCCGTCATTGTTTGTTCTGGTCATTTATTTACCTATCTCCGAAGGCGGCTCTACCACTCTCCACTGAACTAGAACTCAATGGGGGCGCTGAGCGAGAAAAAGGACCGACCGGTGAAAGTCGGGCCCGCCAAAGTCGCTGCAGTACGAAGCGCACACCACCCAGATCCCGTTGAGGCAGAGTCACGTGAAACTCTACTAGCCATTTGGGGACTAGTAGTTTTCAACAAGCAGCAGCTCCCTTCCCAACCAACGCCGCGATTTTTCGGAGCTCCAGCGACTAAATAATTTGTTATCACCCTTCTTCCCCCGAACCCTTCTCACCCTCATCGTCCGGAGGCTCCATCACCACCACCCCCACGATGTTCTCCCGCGCGATCAGGTTAAACCGAGCGGTGCCTCTGCGCACCCGCACCCCCGTCTCTCTTGTTGCTTCGACCCGGTCTGTCACCACCAACGCTGCTTCGGCAACCCTGGAGAAGGGAGTCCCGCAGGTCAGTGTGCGCTCTTTTTTCTGCCGCCACCGCCAAACGTGCTGCGACAACGACGATCTCCTGGGCATGATAAAGAATCCAATTGCGCATTACTAACGTGCATTCTTATTTAGTCCGATGAGGAGCCTTTCCAGATTACCCTGAGCGATGAGAGCTTCGAGACGTACCAGCTCGACCCCCCGCCGTACACTCTTGATGTTACGAAGAAGGAGCTGAAGCAGATGTACAAGGATATGGTTGTTGTTAGGTATGGCAAGATGTTCTCCACGGAGGGAGGTTGCAACGAGAGAATCCTTCCGATAACTGACCACGCGTAGACAACTTGAGATGGCTGCCGACCGATTGTACAAGGAGAAGAAGATCCGTGGTTTCTGCCACTTGTCTACCGGTCAGGAGGCTGTTGCCGTTGGTATTGAACACGCTCTTACCCGCGAGGACGACGTGATCACTGCCTACCGTTGCCACGGCTTCGCTTACATGCGCGGCGGTACCGTTCGCTCCATCATTGGAGAGCTTCTCGGTCGTCGTGAGGGTATCTCGTACGGCAAGGGAGGTTCCATGCACATGTTCGCCAAGGGCTTCTATGGTGGTAACGGTATCGTCGGTGCACAGGTGCCCGTCGGCGCCGGTCTCGCTTTTGCGCACAAGTACAATGGTCGCAAGAACGCCTCCGTTATCTTGTATGGTGACGGCGCTAGCAACCAGGGTCAGGTCTTTGAGGCTTTCAACATGGCCAAGCTCTGGAACCTGCCCGCTCTGTTCGGATGCGAGAGTAAGTTTTAAGCTTATTGACAGTCAATTGATGTGTCATGCTAACCTTTCTGCCAGACAACAAGTACGGCATGGGTACCGCTGCCGCCCGATCTTCTGCCCTGACGGACTACTACAAGCGTGGTCAGTACATTCCCGGTCTGAAGGTCAACGGCATGGATGTCCTCGCCGTCAAGGCTGCCGTCAAGTACGGAAAGGACTACACTGTTGCCGAGAACGGTCCCCTCGTCCTCGAGTACGTCACCTACCGGTACGGTGGTCACTCCATGTCCGACCCTGGTACCACCTACCGTACCCGTGAGGAGATCCAGCGCATGCGTTCCACCCACGACCCCATTGCCGGACTCAAGCAGAAGATCATTGACTGGGGGGTCGTCACTGAGGACGAGCTTAAGACCATCGATAAGGAGGCCCGCAGCTTCGTCAACGAGGAGGTCGCCGCCGCCGAGGCTATGCCTGTCCCCGACACCACCCCCAAGATCCTCTACGAGGACATCTACGTCCCCGGCACCGAGCCCCAGTTCATCCGCGGCCGCACCCCTGATGAGACCTACTACTTCCAGTAAATGTCTTCCTGATGACGAATAATTGTCTCTTAAACCTTTCTGTCCTATTGTACAATACCTACTAGCTAGAGAAGGTGAAGTGGTCACAATCTGAACATGGCCGGGATCTGCAGATATTCTCCTTGCTGCACAATCTTGTGTAATTGGCCCAGCGGTCGTGAAGTATAATTCGACGTGTAGATAATTAGCCGTGCACCGCGTTTTCGTTCGTGTCGACTACGCCGGATTAAACCCAATTAGTGCATATCAGATAACTGCCTAGTTACCTGCCTAAATTTAAGTGGGTCTCTCTTCGCGTCGCGGCAGGTTCAATTAATGGCAACGCGCCTGCCTGGCGCGTCAAGCATCCGTATTGTCCCCCAACAACATTCATGATTCGCCTTTTAAGGAGTTCAATTCCTCGCAGGAACGCACCCAGGGCGGCCGCTTCTCGCATTGATATTCGATTCTTCACCACTTGCATCCGGCCAATCGTCACAATGGCACCGAAGCAGGCGACATTAGGGTACGTCAAGCCCTCGCAGACAACGTTGGGGTGTGTACAAGGGCAATTCCCTCGGAACGCCATGCATGCTTTGAAGCCTTGTCATCTTCGCTGTTTTGTGGGTGGTAAAGTTGCCTGCTGACAATTGCTACAGCAAATTCTTCGGCGCGAAAGGAACCAAACCCGCGCCGCAGCAGAGCAAGCTGAGCTTCGCCACCAAGGCAGTGCCGAAGGAGGTCAAAAAGGAGGCCGATACTCCAGAGGCAGCTGTCAAGGAAGAGGAGGTCGCAAATAGTATGTCTGATGAGATATTGTTCAGTATTTGAAGCATCTCACTGATTGGTCTTGTGCAGAGCTCAGGAAACGCACCAGAAGCCCGAGTCCCGCTGTTACGGCATCAGATCCGAAAGCCAAGAATGAGGTGGTCAAGGAGGACGACGAGGACGAACCTGCCACGAAGAGACCTCGGAGAACTCGCAAACGTATAATTGATGATGACGAGGACGAAGTGATGAACGAAACTCCAGTCAAGTCACCTGTAGCGTCACCCAAGGCTTCGGCAGCCAGGAAGAGCGGCCCTTTGAAATCTACAAAGACTGCTGAGACAAAACCTGACCCACCCAAAGCGTCTCGTGCGAAGAGAGTCTCCAAGTCTCCCTCGCCTGTGCCGGCCGCTGAGGACGAAAAAGAGGAGGCAACAGAGACTACGTCAGAAGATGAGGTGCTCGAAGATGACCAAGAGGACACCAAGCCTACAGTGTCGAAGAAGGCACTGGAGGTGGTCCAGACGAAGCTCAAGACGCAGACCAAGGACCCATACCCCGACTGGAAACCAGGCGAACCGGTTCCGTACGCTGCGCTGTGCACCACCTTCTCTCTTATTGAGCTTACTACCAAGCGACTTGAGATCATGGCTCATTGCTCACTGTTCCTTCGACAGGTTCTACGTCTAACCCCTGATGATCTTCTCCCCACCGTCCTGCTCATGATCAACAAACTGGCTCCTGACTATGCCGGTATTGAGTTAGGCATTGGCGAGTCTCTCATCATGAAGGCCATTGGCGAGACGACAGGTCGCAGTCTTGCTGTCATCAAGCAGGATCAAAAAGAGATCGGTGATCTCGGCCTAGTCGCTGTCAAGAGTAGATCAACACAACCCACCATGTTCAAGCCCAAAGCCCTTACGATCAGAGGTGTGCACAATGGCCTAATGAGCATCGCCACTGTTTCCGGCAACGGTGCTCAGGGTCGCAAGGTGGATGCCATCAAGAAGCTACTGTCGGCGGCCGATTCCCGTTCCTCTGGAAAGGTGGACATCAGCAAGGACAAGGGAGGTCCCAGCGAAGCGAAATATCTCGTCCGATTCCTCGAGGGTAAGCTGCGGCTTGGTTTGGCCGAGAGGTCTGTCCTCGTCTCTTTAGCTCAAGCTGTGGTATTCCATGAGGCGAGTGCCAAGGGTCAAGTGCCCAAGACCGCAGACGTCGAGCAGGCAGAGGCCATCCTCAAAACAGTGTATAGGTATGTTCTTCCATTCTATTCATGCCATAGTGCGGTGCTAATCCAGGACAGCGAGCTCCCGAGCTACGATGTCATCATACCCGCCATGGTGAATCACGGTATTATGAACCTCCGGGAGCATTGCAAGCTCAAGCCCGGAGTGCCTCTCAAGCCAATGTTGGCCAAGCCAACAAAGGCCATCACTGAGGTGCTGGACCGCTTCGAGAACCAGACCTTCACCTGTGAGTACAAGTACGACGGTGAACGAGCCCAGATTCACTACGTGGCCAAGTCCGCGGACGAGGAGATCAGTCAATCCTTACCCGGAGCTACCAAGTCTGCGGCGGATGGAGTTGCTGCTATCTTTTCTCGGAATTCAGAGGACCTTTCCAAGAAATACCCTGATATCCTCGTCAAGCTACACACCTGGGTCAAAGCAGACACAAAGAGCTTCGTTCTGGATTGCGAGACAGTCGCCTGGGATGTCGACGAGAAGAAGGTCCTGCCTTTCCAGCAATTAATGACGCGCAAGAAGAAGGATGTCAAGATTGAGGATGTCAAGGTCAAGGTGTGCGTGTTTGCCTTTGATCTGCTCTATCTCAACGGAGAGGCCATCGTCGAGAAGTCACTTCGCGAACGCCGCGAGCTTCTTGAGAATGCTTTCCAACCAGTGGAGGGCGAGTTCTCTTTCGCGACGCACATGAACGGACAGGAGCTGGAGCAAATCCAGGTGTTCCTCGACGAGAGTGTCAAGGCATCCTGCGAGGGTCTAATGGTCAAGATGTTGGACGGCACAGAGAGCGGGTACGAGCCCAGCAAGAGAAGTCGGAACTGGCTCAAGGTAAGCCTCTTTGGCCCTGCTCCTACAAGCAGTTTGTGCCGATGGTTCCCATGTGTGCTGACCGCATACTCCCTAGATAAAAAAGGATTACCTCAGCGGCATCGGCGACTCGCTCGATCTCGTTGTGCTGGGTGCATATTACGGCAAAGGCAAACGTACATCCGTCTACGGCGCGTTCCTGCTCGCATGTTACAACCCTTCGTCCGAATCATATGAAACTGTCTGCAACATTGGCACAGGATTTTCCGAGGCAGTTCTCGAGGAGCTGCACAAGCAGCTCTCGGACATAGTCATTGACCGGCCCAAACCGTTTTACGCACACTCCTCGGGCGGGCAACATCAGCCCGACGTGTGGTTCGAGCCGCGTTACGTCTGGGAGGTCAAGACGGCCGATCTGACGCTCAGCCCGCGCTACAAAGCAGGGTGCAAAGAAGGCGTCGACCCGGGCGGCGAAAAGGGCATCAGTCTGCGATTCCCGCGGTTCATCAAGGTGCGCGACGACAAGAAGCCTGACGAGGCCACATCCAGTCGCCAAGTGGCCGAGATGTACCGCAAGCAGGAGAGCGTGGCCAAGAGCAAGGGTCCCGCGGCGGACGATGATTTCGAGTATTAGCTAACAATGGCTTTTATATGATTTGCTTTGATGACCAACACACCTTACGGCGGCGTTCTTGCATGGCTATTTCCGACGGGGAGGCAAGGATGGCGGATTACGGATATATGTCTTCTCTAACTCGTAATACGCAACATCACGATGGTCACCGAAGTACGGAAGAAACCGACAATTATCTTGTAAGCAAGGCTCTGATAAAACCTAAACACATAATTACATCCCCATCCGCATATGTTGTCCCAAGTGTTCACTCGGTTCTCAACCGACTTTTCTTCTTTACCCCCCCC